>PVJH01039946.1:0-16047 GCA_004026705.1 Nesogale talazaci | reverse complement strand
AAGAAACCAAATGGTGTCTACACATCAGAAGGAATGGCAGCTGGAGTATTAAGGGTTATCTTCAGCAAGCAGCCATGAGGTATCAAGCGAGGTATCATCTACATCACATGGAAGAAGTACACAAACCTGTATTATGCAAGGATTGTAAGTAATAAAATCCAAATCCAAAAGAGGGAAGGGTACCAGCATAAATTGTGAAAGTTTTGTCTGCAGAAGGTTATGAATGCCGATGGAAGTCCAAAATCCATTTGCAAGGTCTGCACATGGATTAAGACCCTGAAGAATCCCCTCTGATCATAGTTGAGGGATGTCCATAGCTTTGTTTTCAGCAAGAAAGCATTGTAAACTCTCTTATAGCTGATAGAGTTACGGTAACATGTAATATCATATTCTTTGATCTCCTTTTGGATCCTTTTTTTTTTTTTTTTAGGCATCACTGCCCTCAGGTGGTGGGAGTAGGAGGCCCAGCCTTTGCTCCTGGGAGCCGGAATTGACCCTCCATCCCAGTGGGCCGCAGTCCCGCGCACAACCACTACACCACCGGGCCTCAGCCCTTTTTGACCCATTTTAAAGTTGCTTCATTAAAAAAAAAGTGAAGGGAAATACACATGGATTAAGCCTCTGAGGAATCCCATTGACCATAAACCAGGGAAGCAAACAGCCTTGCTATCATGCAGGGGGCATTGGGAAGTGGAATATTGTGGACGCAGGCAGGTTAAAATTTGACACCTTGTGAATGGTTCTCCTTTTAGATCCATTTGAAAATTTTCTAGTTTTAAACATTTTCTTTTTTTTCTGATTGACGTTTTCATCTGTTTTATTTGGGTATTATTGTCAGTTATTTTGTTTTGTTTCTTTAAATGTTTTTTCTGAATATGAAATCCATGATTGGTAAATTCATAGAGACAATAACATCCTTCCTGGGGGGTCTGAAGAAAGTGTTCTAAAACTGAAGATTGTGAACTTCGTACAACTTTTCATGATGTAACTGAACTATTGAATTGCCTTATATATGATTTATATGCCAATAAAACTGTTTTAAAAAAGATGGTGAAAAGAAAACATCCTGACTATAGGAAAATAACAAAACAAACTTGGCCAATGGTCAATCATTTAAAGAGACAGCAAATGAACAACAACCAATGATATGGAAGGAAAAAATTTAAACTGCATAAGGGCAATGATGAAAAACAAGGCTCCCCAAATTGTTGAAAATCAGCTGAAATATTTTAACAAGCTGGTGAAGCACTAGAAGCATTCACTTTGTCTATGTTAAAGAAGTAGCTGTGGAAGGCAGCTGCGGGTCCAGCGGACTAGAAGTGATCCATATCAGTGCCCATTTCAAAGGAAGGTGACAAAACAAATACAAAATTTATTGCTGGTAGTCCTGTAGTCCTGTGGATCTGCCTCTTGTTTCAGCAGGGTTTGAACGGAGCAGATGCGGGGACTCCCTTCCGCCAACCTTCCGCCACTTTCCAGCTTCCTTGCTGATGTCACCTTTGGGACCATCTGCTAGGCCATCCCCTATTATTGGGACCAGCTAACATTTTTGTATGTGGTGACCTCCAAACTGAGCCGTCATGAGCTCTCAGTTCCATCAGAATGATTCCGCTGAAGCTGAGGCTGGGCATCTGTGGGCATCTTACACGGACCTCTCTCTAGGCTTTTTTTTTTTTTTTTTTGACCATGACAATGTGGCCTTGGAGGGTGGGGAACACTTCTTCCATGATTTGGTGAAATTGAAACGTGAGGGGCCAAGTGACACTTGCAGCTGCGGATCCCGTGTGGAAGACCCAGTGCAGCGGCCACGTCCTCTTCCAGGATGTACCGAAGTCATCCCAGGACGAGTGGGGCAGACCCTTGGACGCCATCGAAGTGGCCCTGGCCCTGGAGAAAAAACCTAACCCGGTTCTTCTGGAACTACATGCCAGACTCCCATCTCTGTGACTTCCTGGAGAACCACTTCCTTGACGAGGAGGTGAAACTCCTCAAGAAGATGGGCGACACCCTGACCAACCTCCGCAGGCCAGACAGGTCGAGTCTCTCTTCGAGAGATTCACCCTTAAACACAACTGGAACCTGCGGCTCCCAGCCACCTGCGAGGGGCCCCCACTCTCCCTGCCAGACTTAGTCCTCTGTCTGAATCTGCCCCTGCCCTGCCAGCCGCAGTGTCAACACCCTGGAGCCCCTTCCCCAAGCCGGCCACCAAATAAAAACAACAAAGCTTCCTTTTGCAGCAGCAGACACACACACACATATCTAACACATTATTATCACAAGAAAGTAATTTTTTTCTAGATATAATTTCAAAATTGTTACAGCAGTACCACGATAGTGAGCTACAAGAAATTCAAGTCAAATTCAAAAGAGGGTAAGACACAAGGAATATCATTAGTGACTTCAGATATTTCTCTGCTGAATCTATATACTACCAGAAAGATCTTTATTTGAGTTTTATTGACTATAAAAGGCAATCTAGAACAAATATGGATAACATTGAGAAGAACAGGAATTCCTGAACACGTCACTGTCTTTACATGGAACCTACACATAGACCAGGAAGCAGTTCTTAGAACAGAATAAGAGACTGCTGCATCGTTTAACATCAAGAAAGATTTATGTAAGGGTTGTATCAATTCACCATACTTATCCAAGCTCTATGCTGCACAGATAATCTAAAAAGTTGGACTAGATGAAGAAAACACTTGGCATCTGGATTGAAGGGGTTTTAATTCTTGAATCAGAATTATTGAATTGGATAAGATCTTGAATTGGAACGGAGAGGGCATGTTGAACAATCTTTTATTTGCAGCTGACACAGCCATTCTTGTTGAACGTGGAAAGGATCAATGGGTAACATCCTGAGAAACAGAGAAGAGACTCAAGCTTTCAAGGATCTCATTTTGCTTGGACCCACAATCATGTCCATGGAAACCACAGTCAAGAAATAGTATGCAAATCTTCTGCATAAGATCTCTTTAAGGTATCAAAAATCTAGAATGCCACCTTGAGGACTAAAATGTACTTGACTCAATCCATGATATTTCCAATCTCCTCCTATGAAAACTGGACAATGAAGATGGAAGATTGTAGAATAATTGATACATTTAAATTATAGCACTGGTGAAGGATACAAAAAAGTACTGTGGTTTGCCAGAAGAACAAAAACATCTTGGAAGGAAAACAACTCTAAGACTCTGTAGAATGAATAATGAAGAGACTTTGTGTGGCAGCCACCTAATCTAGTGTCAATTTGAGGATTACGAGTGTAAGGGTGGAGTCTAGCCTGTCAATCTGGAAACCTCTGTGTGGGCATGACTTTCTCCTAAGAATTCTGTGAACCTCAGCTGTATTTTCATCTTGGAGGTAAGAGACTCAATCCTCAATCTCTTGGAGACACTCTCCTGACAAGACACAAGACTGATTGCCTGTGAGACATTGCAACTGATAAGACACATTTCATTATGCTGAAAGACCCTAAGCCCTGGAAACTGGAGATGCTTCTACTGCCACTGAATACACAAGACTCTGCACCCACTGGCCTGTGATTGTCCTGATGCTATTGCATGTGCTTTGTGAGTCTGAAGAGGACTTACGGATTGGCATCAGGCATATGAGCTAATATTGTATGTATGACCTTGAACTAGACTGGGCTAGGGCATTTTCCTCAACGTTCACTTGCTCTTGTGTGTGTGTGTGTGTGTGTATAACACATAAGAGTGTTTATGATTTTATTTCTCTACTCTACCCAGACAAACACACTTTGTGCCCCTGGAAAAGAACATAACTCTTGGCAAAGTAGAAGATGAGAGAAAAAGAGAAATATCTCTCCTCTCCCTATCCTGTGGGATGCACTGACTCCAAGACTGCAGTAATGGACTCAAAAATAACATTGGGACCATGGTGTAGCACTGGCCATGTCCTGCTGCTGTTGTACATAGGGTTGCTAAGAATCAGAACCATTTTGAAGGAACTTCACAAAACAATAACATACTTTTTATCATATTGTGATTTGATGGATATTGATGGAACTGATTACTGCTTTTCATATATTCAAATAAAACTATTGTGAACATTCATGTGTAAGTCTCTGAATGAATATATATTTTCTCTCCTCTAGGGCAAGTGCCTAGGAGTTGTATAACGCCATTTTATATCCCCACCAACATGCATGCAAATTCTAGTTTCTCTATAGCCTTGTCAATATGTAGTATATTTAATCTTTTAAAATTTACCCATTATAATAATCATTCATTAGTGAGCTTAGCTAATAGTAGAATCAAGATCAGAATGAATTACTGGCCTTTGGAATTTTGAACCAAGCAAATGGCTGTTGCTTCTTACAATTCGATTTTTTTCCACCCTAGTGAACATTAGCTGATATATTGGTGTGCAGAAATGCAATTGGTTTTTGTGCATTGATCTTACATCTAGTGCTCACTAATTATTCTAAATTGGTTTATAGATTCTTTGATTTGCTATAACTGTAAGGAGGTCATATATAAGTCATGACAATTTTATATTTTTTCAGTATTTACATCCTTTATTTCTTTTTCTAATTTTATTATAGTTACTTAAACATTCAATATATCATTTAATAGAAATACTGTCACTTATTTCCTCTTTGATTTGAAGGGGGAGCATTTATAAGACTTCAATTTGATAATCAACCACCTTTAAGTAGGTTGCTATAAGCTATTTTAGAATTTGACAAACCTCTTGTGAGAAAATCTGCGTTTTTGATTCACAAGTTTCCAATTCTGTCACCACCATCAAAAGTTTTTCTATCCTGTAACAAAATTCTCGCTTCATGACGAAGCCAACAAGTGCTCCAAGAAAACAGTCAGCACCTCTGTCAGCTACAGATCCAGGATTCTTAGGTTGCCAGAATTTTATTCTATCTAGCTCTTTTTAGGAACCCGGGGATGCAGTCTTTAAGAACTCTGATCCTAAGCAAAAAGGAAGGTGGTTCAAATCAAGCAGACACTCAGAGGGAGGGAAGCTGAGCGGTCTGTTCCCATTACACTGTGGGAGCCTGCTGAATCATTCTGCTCTGCCCTGTAGGTTGCCATGGATCAAAACCAACTTCAGAGCGCCTTTTCAGATCTTCTTTGCTTTTACAATGGAGGCTTGGTGGCACAGTGGGTTAAACATTGGATTACTACACCTCTCCCCTGCCCAGCCACTTCATGGGAAAAAGAAAGATTTTTTTACTCACTCTGAACCTTATGGACAGTCATTCTATGCTACCTATAGGATTATTCAGAATTGAAATCTGTTTATAGGATTTGCTACACAGCTATATAATTCCTCTAAAGAGAAGATACTTGTTCTTGACACAAACCATAACCATCACATGAGACTCAGAGCATGGTATGACAGAAAAGGGTTATTTTATATTCTTAATTTGCAGTGCAAATAGATTGTAGATAAGTATAGTGCTTTTTAGAGACACACACTTATCTGTGTGTCATGCTGCAGTGCTTGTGTGTTCCTGTGGTATCAGAAGCTATCCCAGGGATACTTCAAATATGAGCATGGTCAAACCTGATGGTAATATTTCAGCAATACTTCCAGACAAAGATTAAAGGGAGAAGAAGGAATAGATAGTCCACTTCTGAGGGAGGATCTACTGAAAATCCTATAGGTAGCAGAAGGACATGGGTTTAGTGGCAGAAAAGAGTCTTCCAGGTTTGAAGGCAATCAAAAGATGACTGGAGAAGTGTTGCCTTCCCAAAGCAGTCACATTTAATGACGTGCATGGTGAAAAGCTTTAGGGAAGCTCCATTTGCCGATAATGTGGAACTTAAAATGAGACAAAACAGTCATGAGCATCCTTTCAGAACCACAATTTGGAAAATACAAAATATGAAGCTAAGAAAATCGCAAGTCCTCCAAAGTGAAATGGAATGCATAAAAATAGATAACCTAGCTAGGTATTGTTGCTGCTGCTGCTGCGTTGTGCTGTTGAGTTGGTCCTGACCCACCAAGATCTGATTTAGAGCTGAATGAAATATTGCCGGGTCTTGCAGGAGCCTCCAAATTGGTGTTACAGTTGAGCCCCATTTTACCACCACTCAGCTAATTCATCTCATTGAGTGTCTTCCTCTTTTTGATTAACGCTCTACTTTGCCAAACATGATGTCTTTTCCAGGGACTGAGATCTCCTGATAAGATGTTCAAAGTATGTGAGACAGAGTGTTGCCATTCGCACTTGTAAGAAGCGCTCCGTATGTCTTTCCAGTCAGACTTGTTGTAGTGCCTTGTTAGTACCAGGTACTTTCAATATACTTTACCAGTACTATCCTTCAAATGAACCAATTCTTTTCTAGTTCACTTTATTCCTTTTTTAGTTTTTACCTGCCAATGAAGTCATTGAAAATTGCATGAGCTGAGTCAGGTGCACCTTAATCCTCAATGCTTTGTGTTTGTTTCAAAGGGGTGGTGTGTAGCAGACATGTTCAAAATAACACACCATTTGATCTTAAGCAAGACGAAGTCCTTGCTAATTGCAATCTTTTCTCGTTTATCATGATAATACCTACCATCTGAGTAATGAGGATTAAAAATTGCTTTTATCTTTCATTGAAACCTATTGTAAAGGCAGCAGTCTTTGATTTTCATACACATAGCACTCATTCTTCCTCACTTTCAGCAAGCAAGGCTGTGTCATCTGCAGATCACAGGTTGCCAATGAGTTTTCCATCAATTTCGATGCTGAGTTCTTCGTCATACAATCCAGCTTCTCCACCTATTTTTTCATATACAGATTTCAAAGGATGATAAAACAATATGACCTTGAACCACATCTTTCCTAGTTTTATACCATTTAATCTCACTTTGTGCTCTTTTATCCTTCTTTATTTTTTCCCCCTTAACCCTAATCCTCACATTGTGCTTTTAGACTGAGGTCTCTAGTACATGAACAGGTTCCTCATGAGCACAATTAATTGTTATGGAATTGATATTCTTCACAATGTTATCCATAGTAAATAGCTTTGAAAAAAAGTATTTTGGGGAGAGTATCACCTCATACATAATGATCTACACAGCCAAATGCTTTTGTATTATTAATTAAACACAATGAAGATATTTTTAATATTTTCATTCAGCCAAGATCCATTTGGTGTCAGTGGAGACACCATGTACTTAGCTTGAGGTTTTGTAGCTTCCTGTTGAACTGCAGAAAGCATTTTTTAAAAATTTCTCTTCAGCAAAATATTGCTTGCAAGTGATATTAATGACATTGTTTGAAAATTGCTGAATTATGATGTGTTATCTTTCTTTGGAATCAGAATAACTGTGGCTTTTTGTTTTTGTTTGCTTGGTTAGATAGCTTTCTTTCAACTATCTTGACTTAAATTAATGGGTACTTTCTCATTTGTTTGTTGAATTATTATTTTTATAATATATTCATTGAAGCTTGGACTTTTTTCTTCTTCAATACCATTGGTTTTGATCACATGCTACCTCTTGAAAAAGATTGAGGGTCAACTAATTCTTTTGATACAATGACTGTATATTGTCTCCATCTTTTTTTGGTACTTTTAACATTATTCATTGTTTTGCCCAGTGAATCCTACAAATTGAAACTTGAGCCGTGGATTTGTTCTTTATTTTTGTTCAGCTGGAAATATGCTTAGCATGCGCTTCAGGTTTGGGTTCTATTGCTCCAGTCTTTGGCATGTCATTATAATACTTTGTCTTGAATGACTGTTTGAAAAGTTCTGTTCAGTTGTTTTTCATCATGTCTTCCACTTGATTCAGCAGATTTTGTTTCAGGGCTGTTTTCAGCATCTTCTGCCCTCTATTTTTCTCTATTTCCTGCCCTTTTAATAATCTTTTTTCTTTATCATGTATGCTTTTCTGTATGCTATCCTAGAGCACATCAGGTCTTCTGTTGTTAGTGCTCAATGTGTCAACTCTTTTTCTTTTTTATTAGTTGGGATTTAATCCATATATGATATCATGACATATTTCAGTCACTTTAAGTTGAATCGTACAATGTTCTCTAAGTTCAGGAGAGAAATATTTGTACTCTTATGGACTTATTTTAATTTTTGTCAGCTTCAACCTGAACTTACATATAAGGACTTGATGGTCTGATATACACTCAGCCCCTGACTTTTTCTTGGGTCACCATAGTGAGCTTCTCCCATGAACTCTATCTCAAGAGATCCAGGTCTATAGTTAATTTATGTTGGTAAACAAAGGTATTTGCAATCAAGTCGTTGGTCTTATAAGTTTCTGTCAGGTGAACTCTAGATTCGTTTCCATCACTAAGGCCATATTTCCATTCAATTACTGAATCTTTCTCTTTGTTTCCAAATTTCTCATTTTAATCATCAATTATCTGTGCATCTTGCTTGTATGTTTGTTCATCTTCAGACTCAACAATTAGGTAGAATCATTCAACGTTTTATCATTAGCCTTAGTAATTATCTCATACACTTTAATAACAGTATAAGTAAATGGCATTCCTTATAGGCATATAAATATTAACCTATTACAAAGAGCATTTTTTCATGATAGATCTTGAAATATTCTTTTTGATGATGAATGAAGTTGCCATTCTCTTAAAATTTTACCAACTCAAATGCCGAGCGTGAGTCATTTCAGCTCACCAAAGCACAATACATTGATTTTTATGTGTCCCATTTCATTTTTTGTACTTTTTTCTTTTAATTTAAATAATTTTATTGGGGGCTCTTACAGCTATTTTAACATTCAATACATCATCTATATCAAGTACATTTGCACACATATTGCCACATTTATTTCCAAACATTTTCCACTTGAGCCCCTGGTATAAGCTCCTCTTTAAAAAAAACACTCCTCTTTCCCCTCCCCCCCTTTTAAAAAATGAATCATTGTATTGGGTACTCATACACCTCTCCTCATGATCCATACATACATCAATTGTATGCAGACATCATTTGCACAGTTGTTGCCATAATCACACTCAAAACATCTTCCCTCCACTTAGGCACCCAGCTCCACTTCCCCATATTTCCCTTCCCCACCATGAACCTTAATAATTTATAAATTGTTATTACATATTTTATACTATTCAAGGTGTCCCTTCACTCACTTCCCTGTGGCCATGCCCCAGAGAGGAGGTTATATGTAGATTCCTGAAGTTGGTTTCCCTTTTATACTCCACCATCCCTCCAACCTCCCAGTATCACCACTCCCATCACTCATCCTGAGGGAATATCTATCCTAAATCCCCATGTTTCTGACTCCAGTGTTGTAGCCGGACTTATCTGGTAGAACCAGGAGCACGATAGTGGGTGGGAGGAAGCACTTGAGAACTAGAAGAAAGATGCATATTTTTAATGACTTTAGATTTTCCTAAAATCATACTTTATATGTGTAGTAAACTGAGAACTTGGTTGAGTGTATTTGGCCATATTTCTACACTTGCAACTATGGGCATAAAACTATAGTGCTATTATGAGAAAGATCTCCAATGTTCTAAGATAGAAATGTTTTTCAAATACATGTTCTTGGGGCTGAATAATGTGGACCCCACCACTTCCTACAATAGCCCACTCTTAAGGGGCAGTCATAAAGGAGATACCATAATAGGGGTCCTTTTCTGGTGCCTGGTTATTCACTATGCCTGGAGATTATCAGTAGATAAGAGCAATTGGGCTCTATCTCTGCAGTCACTTTACCTTAAATGTAGGGGCGGTCTCAGCGGGGCAGGAGGTAACAAGCACTAGGTCAAGACAATGACTCTCCTCAATGTTGGTTCCTTGCGTTACCCAGTTATGAAATTACCCATTGACGGTGTAATCTGTTAGCTGTGTGATGTGTATGCCTTAAGAAAAACCTGTAAGCCCTCTCATTGGAGGAAACCCCTTGGGAAATGCATTCACTGTGTCTTGACAAAGGGACAAGGAACCCCTGTGCTTCGCTGTCTGTCTCTGTCTTTTCCGAGAATTGCAAAGTCACTCCTGAGGACCTGTTTGAATGTTGGGGACCTGCTGACCATGACTGTTTTCAGCAGCTTAGTCTCATTTTGAGTTTTATCTCATCAGCAAATGAAATCTCCAGCAACTTTATTCCTTCAATTCTTTAAAGTGGACTTTAGTTTGAGGAAGCTGCTCTTCCCTTGTTGTATTTTCAATGCCTTCCCACCCAAGGGGCTCTTCTTCTGAGACAATGTCTCGCAACGGTACATTGACGTTTATGCAGTTCTCAGTATCTACTCCCTTAGAAGGAGGCCACTTATGCCTTCTCCATGGTCTGTTCTTAGTCTGACAGATTTGCTGAAACCTGTTCACCATGGGCGACCCTGCTTGTATTTAAATACAGGTGGCTTAGCTTTCAGCATTTCAGCAACACACAAACAGCCTCCATAATAAGACAAACTCACAGATGAGTGATTAACATTCTAGGCAATAAAATGATAACAAGAATAAACCACAGCCTTCTTTGCATTTTATTTTTCATCTGAACCCTTTGTCTGTGTTGTGGTACAATCATCAAAACAAAATCTCTATAGCTATGGTACAAGAAAGGTCTTTCATGAAATGAGACACACCATGTGAGAATTTCTGCAGAAGAAATGTCTGAAGAAGAAAAAATGGATGTCACTACTCTGTCTTGAATTACTATTACTGATTTCCTGGAGAGTTAGGCATGCGTGGGTGTTGCTGGAACACCACAAAGAAGCTTGGGTAGAAATCTACAGAGTTGTTGCCTCTTCATGACTGCCTTCTGTCTGTGTTAGCAATTAGGTAGTTGCTATTGGTTTGCCATAGGTGTTAGTCACTAGTCAGGAAGAGATGAATATGGATCATTCAACCTTGCTTGCACCATATACTTCTCTTAGAATGCAATGGCTCTTTGGGACCAAGGTTAAATTGCTTGACAAAGGAGCCTCTGTATGAGGTCATAATGTGTCATAATCCAAAGCTATCACATTGTGTATGACTCTATCAAAGAATTACAACTCACTGAGATCAACCTTATACAGGTTTTCTGCGGCTGCGATCTTTGTAGGAGCACATCGGCTCATCTTTCTCCTGAGAAACCACTGGGTGAATTTCAGTCCTGCATTTCACTGGTGGATAGCAGTCTGATGTCTACCTGACAATGCTGATCCCATGGATTACTTAGAAAAGTTGATAAGTCCAAGAGATGAGGCAATTTTCCAAAGAATACCATGCCAAGGATCATGTAGGACCCTTGCCTTCTGACTTAGATCTATGTGCTCAGTTAGCATCTAGCCTGCCAATGTGTTTATTGCTCACTGTGGTCTGCTTTATTCCTTAGCATTGAGGATGACAGTTGGATAAAGAAGGTTGCTTGTCTAGTGAAAATATCTGTGATGCTGGAGAAATTGCACAGCAAGAGGTGCCGAGGAATTGGAGCAGCCAAAATAAATTGTGGGTAACCGTCCCCTGAGGAGGAGATAGATGGTGGCCACCACTGGCATCGTTAACCATGTCAAGCATTTCTTAAGCACTGTAAGATGAGAACATAGGGAAGAAATGATTTCTCCCTCAAGCAGGCTTGTCTCTTGTTTTTTAATTTATAACTTTATGCTGTGTTCCCTCCTCATCAAGTGTTTGCAACTTCTGAGGATATCAGAAGGATGCCATCCAGAGTTTACTATTCTATTTACCAAAAAATGCCTGTGTTTCATGTCTTGAGTTACGTATCTGGCTGGCTACTTTCCTATTGTCGTGCCTGCTTGGCTCCTGCCTGCAAGTGGAAATCTAGTTGTGATAGTTCCTGTTATCTTCTGTGACATGGTCATATTAAATGAGAACCTCTTTTTACAAATACTTCTATTATGTTCTATCATCTTTTAGCACAAACCCTTGAACTCCCTTCACAGACCTGATGGATTTTTCAGATTAGAATGAATCTTTTAAGCAAATTATAGTGAAAGGAGATTGTATTTGCATAGTGGAATACACTGTGGGGTAAAAGGCACACAAAGTCATAGAAATATGGGAAAATTTAAAGCTCTGGGAAACATTTCTGCACTAAGTGATAGTTGCATTTCAATGGCAAAACACTGGACAGCAAGAAAATATTCTGCCCCCTGTATGTACGTAAAATTAGAGTTTCTTTGTTTCTCTGGGAATTCATATTTCTAGTGGCTGCCTAATTTTACTTTACTGTGCTTTGTTAGATTTATAAATGCTATTTACCCTATAATGGATTGTATTTACAAAGTATTTCAGTGACCAAGCACTCTCCTATAAAAATTATATTTACTTCTCACCACAACCTTATGAGATCAGTATTAATATGGTCTCATTTTACAATAGGTGGACTAGAGACCCAAAGAATAAATTATTTGTCCAGGGTCACATGGAACGTGAGTGGAAAAGACCTCATCAGTGCTGTCCTGTGACACAAACCTGCCCTTATGCCTGCTGGAACACAGCTGAGCAAGGGGCTCCTGGGCAGCTTTTCACCTTTTAAATTGAACTAACATTCTGAGAAGAAAGTTTAACTTTGCTCTGACTTTGCTCAGGACAATCTGATGCTCAAGTGTTTTCTCTTCTTATAAGACATTTACTTTCTGGTAGCTCCTGTTTTACTCTTTTTCACCTACGCCCACCCCACTTCCATTCACCTGAATAAGTAGTCTACTCTCCCTCTCCCTATTCACCTTTGTTTATCCTCAGACACCCAGAAACTGGTTCCTGCTGCTACCCATTTCATAAGATCACCAACCAAGTCAAACTAAGCCAAACCAAGTCAAGCCAAGCCAAGTCACTCCAAGACAACTAATTCAAACCCAACTCACTAGGACAGACTAGGACAAGGTTGAACTGCCCTTGTGGGGGTGAAGGCAGCAAATCTTTGTAAGTGGCTAGTATTTTGAGCTGCTCAGTGGGTGATTAGCAGCCCAAGGCATAAACCATGATGCCACCAAGGCTCCTAGGTCACGAAAGACTTCCCAATTATTAAAATATACATGCATTTTTGTTCTATTTTTGAACTTTTAACTCATTCAACCTGGTTTGAAAAACATATCCACTTCTATCAATTTGAATCCAACCCACAGCAAGCCTCTAGGGCAGCAGAGCATGGCCCCTGTGTGTTTCCAAGACTAAATCTTAGAGAAGTCGGAAGCCTTAACTTTCTCCTGCAGAGCAGCTGGTGGTTTCCAACCGCTGACCATGAGCTTAGCTGCATTCTGTGTCCTACTTCTGTCTCTAAATTTGTTCGGTTTTGGTCCATATTTTTTTACAGGTTTTCCAATGGATATATTTTATGTTGAGCAGCTGCTTAGCTTATGAACCTTGCTTCCCATTGTGCCAAGTCTGCTTGTCATTTTTACTTATGAGTTCTAATTTCAGATCTTGCCCTGCTCAATTCTGTACACTTACATCTTTCCGTGTTGCTGTTGTCAGGTGTCATAAGGTCGGTTCTGACTCATAGTGGCCCAATGTGAAAGAAAGCACCGCCTGATACTGTGCATCCTTAACATGCGTGTTATGTTTGAGCCAAGGGTTGTAGTGACTCTGTCCATCCATCTCACCAAGGGTTGTCCTCCTTTTCACTGACCTTCTACTTTGTTAAGCATGTAGTTTTTCCCCAGTGTCTTGTCTCTTCTAAGAGATGTCCAAAGTACGTGAGACTAAATGCAGCCATCCTTGCTTCTAAGAAGCATTCTGGCAGTACTTGTTTGACTGGAATCATTATCGACAAATCTCTACTGACGAACTAGAATCTCTACGGAATCCAATTGTCTTAATTTTTAATTGAGTATTTCAATTTTTAATTTGTTCAGTGTTTTAAATCTTCTCACTTTAACACACTAATTATAATAGTTTTTACATCTCTACTGACTCTAGTAGTTGGATCCTCTGGGTTTTACTTCTATTGTGTGATAGTTCATACTCCCCTTTGTCCAATAGTTTTATTGGCATAAACTACACATAGAACTCAATTTAATTACTCAATCATAGTTAGACAAGTTGCTCAGTCATCACCACAATTCTATAAGATTATATTTTTCACCGACTTATTCTCCTCACCGACTATTTCTCCTCACCCTCACCTTTCATGCCTCTTGATAATTATTAATGCAGTTACTGGTCTATAGATTTACTTATCCTGGATTTAATATACAGGAAATCATACAAAAAGCAAATAGGAAGCAAATAACAACAAAAAGGTCCAACAGCAAGTAGACCAAAAAAAAAATCTCAATTGAAAAGAATCCAGAAAACATTTAAAAACAAACAATTTTAATGAGGGCCAAATGGGCAATAAAGTGATACGCCATTACATTTTAAGCTAACTGCATCCGCCATCATTGACTTCGCTATGCTCTCCGTCAGATGAGAAGGCTAGTCCTATCTCTCAACTATGGTCAGAAGATTTCACAAGAGGTTTAATCCATGTGGGGACCCTGCCAATGGATTTTGGGTTTCCACTATCACCTGTAGACTTCTGTAAGTCAGATGGTCAGAATTGAAACCTTCACACTACTTGCTCCTTTGAGTTTGCATTTTGGTAATTATACTCCTTGGATCACACAGGCTGGTGTGCTTCTTCCCTGTAGATTTAATGCTTAACTTAGATGGCTGATTGTTTTATGTCAAGTCCTTAAGATCCTAAACACGATTCTTCCTGTTACCAAGCCACTATATTTGTGTATTTGTTTCTGATAACATTTAAATCTAACAGTAATATTTGAGTAATTTGTATTGTTTTCTAATTGAGTGCATATAAGGAAATGTTTTTAGATGATATAATCTAGTACTAAGTGCTCTCTTCCTTTTACTGCATTGAGTTAGGCAATATGGGGGAGGGGACAATTGTTTTGATAAGGCAGGTATTACATTGAGTCAGGCATCAATTGCAATTTTAGCAGAAACTTAGAAGAACTGAATGCGGTCTTAAGTTTTGTACCAGGATTCCACAGCAGAATCCTGATCAAAAGTATCAGAATCTGGAAGAGACTTTCAAATTCTAATGGAAGCCAGACTTTCTAGAGTCATGGAAGCTGCACTAAACTTCAAAACTACTGCCTTGAGATAATCTTTAAACTTTAAACCAAAAAATATCCCCTGTGTTCTTCTTAAAACCAAACCATAGTTTGGATTAACTATTAAAGAATGTCTGTCTTGGGTATCATGATCTTTTAAGATCTCACTTTCTGTAATCCAATTGAGATCTTCAAATGGAAAAGTTAGATAGGAAGTTTAGCACACTGAGTTTATGTAAATAGTATTAAACAATTTGGAAAGGAAAAGTGAAGATGGTTAAACAGTTTGAGTCATATAATTAACAGTGAATAATACATGCTGAAATTGTTTAATTTATATATGTCTTGCTGTCTATTTTCAACAACAAAAATAAATAATTTTCTAAAAATTTAAATGCATGGACTCTTCAAATCATAGGCAAATCTACATCTTCTGAGTTTCTGAAAGATCATAAACGTTATTCTGTTCATTAAAGCTAGAATCAAATGAAAATATCAAGAATCAAACTGTAGTTCTCATTGTTTCTAGAAATCTTCAAAGGCTTGAAAATATGGTCTCATAATTATGTATTTTTCCTCTGAAGGTTTTGTATGTCCACAACCAAGTCATCCTGTTCTAAAGTGTAATACTTCCCCTCCTGTCTTGTGAATTTGTTGTAACATAAAAACATTCAACTAGAGTTCTCTAATTTTTTTCTGTTGAGTGAAATTATCATAGCATGGTACCATATGTTTTTGGAAACAACTCCCATTTGCACTCTCCATATCCATTGTAAAATATATATTTCTGTTTCCCCAAACCTTCCTCTTGGTCAGAACCTACTCATAAAATATTCATTTCAAAATGATTTAACATTCAGAGGAATATGAAAGACTTTTTCATAGTCTCAAACTGAATATAAAGTTAACCATTTTTATCTGTAACTTATTTTTTATTTTAAAAACATTCTGTTTAAGACGTGTTTAGTTCATTATATCCCTATACAGGAAACACTGTGGCAGAAACAGAATTAAGTGCTGTTAATTGGTTCTTTGAGTCACACATGTAATATCCTGAGTCTGATGTCCAGTTGTAT
>PVJH01039945.1:0-16049 GCA_004026705.1 Nesogale talazaci | reverse complement strand
CCTGAAGCCTTCCTCCCTGTCCCCCAACCATCATGGTCCCAACTCTACCTTGCAAATCCAGATGGACTGGAGAAGTCACACTGGCATAGAGGGGAGCTGGAGATATGGGGAAACCAGGATGGATGGGCCCCTTCGGGCCAATGGTTAGAGTGGAGATACTGGAAGGGTGGAGGGAAGGTGGGTAGAGAGACGGAACCAATAGCAAGGATATGTACACAAGCTCTTATTTGAAGGACGGGCATCAAAGGAGTGGGTTGGGGGAGAGGTCGGGCAGTGTATGATATGACAAAACAATAACAATGTATAAACTATTGAGGGTTGGAGGGGAGGAGAGACCAGGGGAAGAGGGGAAGGAATGGATAAGCCAATACTAGGGGCTAAAGGGAAAAAGGTGGACGATTGGAGAACAATAATAGAAGTGGACATGAGAGGGTGCTTGACAAGTATGCTTATTTATATATTGTGAAAAAACGATGTATGAGCCCCTAATAAAATGATTGAAAAAAAAAAAGCCCTGACCTTTCCATTTCTATCTGCCTTGAAGTACCTATACAGTATCTGCTACACATTCAAGGTGTAGCAAATGGATGGACCGCAAAATAAAGTGATCTTTGCCATTCCTGGGAAGACAGTAGAGATATATTCCACCCCCCTGCTAGATACAGCTGAACCCTGAACATTATATACACAACAAAGAAGAGGAGACTCTGAGCGGCATAGAACAAGAGGCCAGTGAAGAACTTCAGGCCCCCAGGAAATCCAAGTGGGTTCTTGGATTTCCCTTTGCCTCCCACGTTAACAGCTCGACTCCATCTGATACACGCCGTCCACCTTGACTTCATACAAAGCTAAGCAGTACCCAACCACATGACAGGAGTGGTGTCAGAAGAGGAGTGGGGGTCCTGGATGCCCATCCTCATCAGCAGTCACAGCCCTCACTCCCTGGACCAGTTGGGACCATTTGGGGAGCCTGGACTCCTATCCTTGCCTGGTCATAATGAGACACTCCTTCCTCTCCTCATTACAGTGATGTCAAAGGAAGCCTGGTGGAGAGTCAGGACCTTCACCCCCACTGTGGAAAGGATGCCAGCACCCTCCCTCCCCAACCCCGCTATCAGTGGAGTTCATGGGAGGAAATGGCAGACTCTCCCAACCACTCAGGAATGGGCTGCGTGGGGAACACTGAAACCAACTCCCCTCCCACTCTGCCCAAACAGCATGGCACCCTGTGTTTCCCATTAGAACCTGTCAGAAGAAGTCAGAAGGGTTAAAGGAGAACTAGCGTCTCATCATACCCCAGATGCCCCAGTTTTTAATAGAAAACTCATCATACCCAAACCAGGAATATCTCAAACGAAAAGCAGAAGAAGAAGACAATAAATATCAGCACCGAGAGGGCAAAGATATTCAAGTTACCTGGCAATTATTCTGAGCCTGCTATCCTAAAGATGCTTTTAAGAAGCTGTTGGCAGTACCCATGAAACAAACGAAAACCAGGAAGCCTCCGCAAAGAATTGGAAAGCATCAAGAAGAATGAAACGGGAACTTTGAAACGGAAAAGGACCATCTTTGGAAACAAACAAAACAGCAATGACGGGGGAGAGGAGAGAGTCGGTGGAATGAAACAGAGAACAACACAAATGACTCATTTTGGTAAAATGACAAAGAAAATCCCCAAACTCCGGAGCTTAAGACCATGTGGAACTATCACTGAAGATTTGGCATTTGTGTCATAGAGTCCCAGAGAGAGCTGAGAGAGAGGGGAAGCAGCTAGCAAAGTACGAGAAGACATAATGGCTAAAACACTCCCTAAATTGGCAAAAGGTATAATAAATCTATGGGTTTAGGAAGATAAGCAAACCTCAAATAAAAAAAAAATCCCAAGAGATTCACACCAAGATACATCATAGTCAAACTTCTGATAACTAAAAGAAAATTTCTTGAAAGCAGCTAGAAAAAAGTGACACATTACCTACAGGGAAAACAATGAAAATGACAGCTGATTTCTCATAAGAAGCCATAGCTGTTAGAAGGAAATGGTATAGCATTTCTTATGTGAAGAGGGTAGACATGTCAGCCCAGAAGCATACACACAGCAGAAATAGCTTTTTTTTTAAATACAAGGGAAATCAAAACATTCTCAGATGAAAAAAAAAATGAAGATATTTTTCTCCAGCACATCTAAAAAGGAAGTCTAGAGAAAGTTCTCTGAACACAAAGGAAATGATAAGAGAAGGAAGCTTAGAGCATCAGGAAGAAACATGGTAAGTAAATATATGAGTAAATATCCTAGCATTTCCTTCTCCTGAGTTTTCCAAATTATGTTTGATAGTTGAATAAAAAAAAAAAATCACAGCGCTGTCATGGATGTGGAGGAACTACTTAAGACAATTATATCATAAATGAGAAAGAGTAAGGAGATCTAAAGAGAGGTAAGATTTCTATATTTCTCAAATTGTAAAATGACACTCACAGACTGTGATAAATTATGTATATATAATGTAATGCCTAAAGCAACCAATAAAGCACTACACAGAGAGACAAAGTGAAAAATTACTCTAGATAAGTCAAAATGGAACTCTAAAATATGTTCAAGTAACCCACATGACGGCAGGAAAAAAATAACAGGAATACAAAACAGAACAGAAAAAAAATGAAATGGCAGATTAAGCCCTATCATAGAAATAATTACTACTAAATGTAAATGGCTCTAAAAATAGCAATTAAAAGGAAGAGATTAGAAAAGTGGATTTAAAAAGCCTACCCCCTTTGTATGCTGTATAAAGGGCATTCCCTTCGAATATAGACAGTGTGAAAGTAAAAGGGTGGCAAAAATATATTATATAAACACTAATCAAAAGAGATTAGGAATAGCTATATGAATGTCAGCTAGAATAGACTTCAGAGCAAAGAAAATGACCAAAGATATATATATATTTTATATCATTATATTATGATAAAAGGACTAATCCATCACAAAGAAATAGCAAATTCAAATATGTATGCACCAAACAGAAGAACTGAAAAGAGAAATGGGAAAATGTATAAATAATGGTGAGAAAATACCCCTTTCTCAACAATCTAAAGAAAAACCAGATAGAACATTACCTAGAAGATAGAAGAGTCCCACCACATTATCAAACAACAGGATCTTATACTTAAGAGAGCACTCTTCTTTGCTTTATGTAAAGTATATTATGTTTAATTTGATTTTTTAAAATCATTTTATTGGGGGCTCTTACAGCTCTTACAACATTCAATACATCATTTGTATCAAGCACATTTGCACACATGTTGCCACATTCATTTCCAAACATTTTCCACTTGAGCGCTTGGTATAAGGTCCTCTTTCCCCCTCCTCCCCTTTTATTGGGGGGGGGCCATCACTGCTCTCTGGTGGTGGGAGTAGGAGGCCCAGCCCCACTGCTGGAATTGAACCTCCAACCCAGTGGGCCGCAGTCCCCCACACAACCACTACGCCACCGGGGCTCAGCCCCTCCCCTTTTTTTAATGAATCATTTTACGTTCTATGAAATTTTTTTTGGGGGGGCATCACTGCTCTCCAGTGGTGGGAGTAGGAGGCCAAGCCCCACTGCTGGAATTGAACCTCCGTCCCAGTGGGCCGCAGTCCCGCGCACAACCGCTACGCCACTGGGGCTCAGCCCTTTTTAATGAATCATTTTATTGGGGACTCATATACCTCCCTCATGGTCCATACATACATCCATTGTAGGCAGGCCACATTTGCACACTTGCTGCCATCATCACTCTCAAAACATCCTCCCTCCACTTAGGCCCCAGCACCAGCTCCCCATATTTCCCTTCCCCCACCATCTTCCCCCATGAACTCTCAATAATTTACAAATTCTTATTGCTTTTTTTTTGGGGGGGGGCATCACTGGCCTCAGGTGGTGGGAGTAGGAAGCCCAGCCTTTGCTCCGTGGAGCTGGAATCGAACCTCCATCCCAGTGGGCCGCAGTCCCGCGCACAACCACTACGCCACCGGGGCTCAGTCCGTTATTGCTTTTTCATATCATACACTGTCCAATGTGTTCCTTCACTCACCTCCCTAATGTCTGTTCCCCAGAGAGGAGGTTTTATGTAGATCCCTGCAATCGGTTCCCCCTTTCTTCTCCACCATCCCTCCACCCTCCCAGCACCACCACTCCCATCACTCATCTTGAGGGAACATCTATCCTAAACTACCCATGTTTCCAACTCCAGTGTACATTCTCTGTTCTAGCCGGACTTATCTGGTAGAATCGGGAGCATGATAGTGGGTGGGATGAAGCATTTTAGAACTAGAGGAAAGTTGCATATTTCATTGTTATTACACTGTACTTTAACTGGCTCATCTCCTCCCTGCAACCCCTCTGTAAGAGGATGTTGCTTCACCTATTGATGGGCTCTGGGGTCCCCAATCTGTACTCCCTCCCATTTATTTTGGGGGGGCATCACTGCCCTCTGGTAGGAGTGGGAGGCCTAGTCTTGCTCCTGGAGAGCTGCTGCTAGATTTGAACCGCCAAGCCAGTGGGCAGCAGTCCCACACTCAACCACTATGCCACCGGGGCTCAGCACTCTTCCCCCCCGCCCCCCATTTATAATGATATAATTTTAGTTCTTTGATGCCTGATGCCAGATCCCTTCGACACATCCTGGTCACACAGGCTGGTGGAGAGCACTCTTCTTTACAGCTGTCCAATACAGGCTCCACTTGGCAGGTATGATTGTACTCTGTGGATACTACGGTTTGGAAATAAATGGGAGTTTGTGGCAACTCTGTGTGGAGGAAGTCTATCAATGGCAGTTTCTCAGCAGTCTGGGCTCACTTCATGTCTTTGTGGCACATTTTGGTCATTTTCACAGTACCGTAAACTTTCTAACCATGCTACTGCATGTTAATAGTCTACATTACATGTAATCTGTGCAAACGTACAGTAACTTTTATATATACTGAGGAACAAAGTATACCTTTTGTGATTTGCTCTATCTGGAAGCAAATACACAAAGTTTCCAAGGTGCGCCTATATACAGGTTTTTGCTCACAGGCCATAAACTAAGAGAGATCATGGGCCATAAAACAAAACTCAACATATTTAAAATAATTAAAATGAGGCAGAATGTGTTCTCTGACTACAATGAAATCGAAGTATGAACCAAGAGCAGAAAGACAAAAAAGTTTTTCAAACAATTGCAAACTAAAAAAGAAATATGTGGTAGTTACATAATCTCTTGTCAGCTTGAGCAAAGGGGTGTCTAGCCTGTCAATCAGGTCATAGCCAGGGAGGGGTCAGTGTGGACCTGGCCTTCTCCTGAGGATTCTGGGAACTCCTTTCTTTCTTCCTTCCTTCCTTTCTGCTTAACACTCCTGTTGACAAGTCACATGTAGCTTTGCTGATGCCACGATAGCCCCAGAGCTAGAGGAGCTACGTGAAGACCCATGCCAGCACTGAGATGCTTCCACTGCCACTGGATCCACAAGACTTATACCCACTGGCCCATTATCTTCCTGCATTTGGCATCATTGCGATCGCTGTGTGCATCTAAAGAGAAATGTGTGCACCAATATCAGACATATGGACTTATGCACTTGATCTGGACTGGACTGGGATGTTTCCTTAATATACAATTACTCTTTGATAAAAAAAAATCTTTCTTATACACATATGAGTGTCCATGAATTTGTTTCTTTGGTCAACCTCGACTAACACTAAAAAGTATGATTTTAAATTATCTGCGAGTCAACGAAAAAATTGAAAGTACATTGAACTGAATAAAAATGAGAAGAAAATATATAAGACGCTAGAAGCCACTGCTAACTAGTACTTAGAGGGAAATCTATAGCAATAAATACATACATTAGAAATGAGGGAAAGTCTCAAATAAATGATCTGCATTCCTACTTCAAGAATCTAGACAAAGGTGTTTCAGACCTCTCTGTAAGAGTTCTGGACTCAAATTTCTCTTAACCTGCCACTGTGATTGTTGCAGTTCTGTGTACTTCTTTGTGATGTTTCTCTTGTCCCCAAATTCACCAAGTCATCAAATGCAAGGTTTTCAGTGGCAAGACAAAGCCATCAGAAACAGGCACCCAATTTCTATGGCAAGTGTGGTCATGCTGGTCTGGCTTTTGGAGCTGCTTTCTGTGTTACTCTCTGTGTCCATACATCATTGGGCTAGATTGGAACCTGCCCCTTTTGGCAGAGTCACCCAAAATGGGACAGAGAAACCAGTGATCAAATAAGGTGATTGTGTAATCCTGCGTAGCTTCTAAATCAATTTAAAGTTGATATCAAGGAAAAGCACTGTGTACCTATTAGTATATGGTCTTGTTGAAGAAATAAAATATAGGTGAAACCCCCCAAATCCGCCCCCCCCCCCGAGAAGCACAAAACAAAACAAGCCAAGCAAGAGAAGGGAAATAAACAACAAAAGGGACAAGACATCATGACATGCAAAAATCACCAAAGAGCTATGGAGGAAAAGTGTAAGAGACAAGGACCTTCCTTCAAAGAGCATGAGAGAAAGTCTTACCCAGAGTTAGCCCCCTGATTTTGGCCTTGCAGCTGAGCTGTGAGACAATGCATTTCTGTTAGTTAAGGCCACCCCTCTGTGGTATTTCTGTTTCAGCAGCACGGGATATCATGACTTTTTCAAAATTCATTTTTAACTGAAAAACTAAAGTAGAGGAACTTGGTGAATTTGATAAAGAGCATCTACAAAAATCCTATAGCCAACATTATATGTAATGGTGAAAGACTGAATGTTTGCCTCAACGATCAGAAGGTAATACATCACTTGAGGTTCCAACCCGGGCAATGAGGCACAAAGAGGAAATCAAAGGGATATAGATCACAGAAGAAGGAACTAAAGCTGTCTCTATTTGCATAGGACACGATGCCCTGTGTGGAAAAGCCTAAACAATCTATAAAACAAAGAACATAATCCACCCAAAATGAATGACTTCAGCAAGGTAGCAGAAGACAAGATATATACACAGAAGTTATTTTATCTCTATAGACCAACAACAAACATATAGTTACTGACATTTGAAATACAATCCACTGACAGTATTCAAAGATGAATCTGTGTAAATCTAATAATGCATCTGTAAAAACCCATATGCTGAAAACCACAACATGTCCATAAGAGAAATGAACGATCTTTAAAAATAGAGAGACGAGGGCTGAGCCCCCGTGACATAAGTGGTTGAGTGTGGGACTGCGGCCTGCAGGCTTGGCGGTTCAAATCCAGTGATGGCTCTCAGGAGCAGCAATAGGTAGCTCCCACGACCACCAGAGGGCAGTGATGCCCCCCTCAGAAAACAAAAAAAAAATAAAGAAACAAACTGAGATCATGGATGGAGAGACTCAAGATAGTGTACAGGTTTAATGTAACTAATGTAATGTAAAACTAATTTAATGTAATGTAAAAATCCCAGTACTATATATACACAAGTATAAGCCAACCCGAATATCAGTTGAGACATCCAATTTTACCACAAAACTGCCTTTAAAATGTGCTGGAAAAGCATGGCTTATACTACTAGAAGTTGTTTTATCAATATAGATAAGGTTATATTGTAATGTATTTGCTGTTGTAATCACGGACCCATCTCACAGTAAACCTCTGTCCAATAGAGCAAAGCACTGCCCAGTCCTGTGCAGCCTTGCAAAGTAGAGGTGTTAGTCTGGGTAGACTAGAGAAACAAATCCATAAACATGCATGTATGTATAAGAGAAAGGTCTATATACAAGAACAATTGAATATTGAGAAAACATCTCAGTCTCCACCAGTCCAAGGTCATAAAGTCTAATATTAGCCCATATGTCCGATACCAATCTATACGTCCTCTTCAGACTCACGAAGCACATGCAATGACACCAGGACAATCACAAGACAGTGGATGCAGAGTGGAAGCATCTCAACGCTGGCAGGGGTCTCCCTGTGGCTCCTCCAGTTTCCAGAGCTCAAGGTCTATCAATCTGAACGTAAGACTCCAAATGCTACATATTTTTTTAATTAACAATCATTTTATTGGAGGCTTGTACATTATCTTTCACAATACATGAATAAACATACTGTGCCAAGCACCTTCACATGTCCGCTACTGTTATCATTCTCCAAACATCTGCCTTTCCCCTTGAGCCCTTGATATCAGCTTTTCCATCCTTTCCCCTCTTGCCCTGCTCTCCCCTCCCCACCAACCCTTAATACTCTATAAATTATTGTTGTTCTGTCATATCTTACACTGTCCGACCTCTCCCCCAACCCACTCCCCTGATGCCCATCCTTCAAATAGGAGCTTATGTGTATATCCTTGCAGTTGGTTCCATCTCTCCATTCCACCTTCTCTACCCATCCAGCAGCTTCAATCTAACCACTGGCCCAAAGGAGCTCATTCATCTTGGCTTCCCCATGTTTCCAGCTCCCCTCTCCTCCAGTGTACCTTCTCCAGTCCATCTGGATTTGTAAGGTAGAGTTGGGACCATGATAGTTGGGGGGAGGAAGGCTTCAGGAACTAGAGGAAACTTGTATGCATCATCGCTGCCCTGTTGCCCCTGACTGGTCTGTCTTCTCCCCGTGACTCCGCTGTAAAGGGGTGTCCAATTACCCACCAATGGGCCTTAGGTCCCCACCCTGCTCTCCCCCTCATTCATGATGATGTGATTCTTGTTCTTTGATGCTCAGTACCTGCTCCCTTCAACCCCTCTTGATCACACAGGCTGATGTGCTTCTTCCATGTGGGCTTTGCTGTTTCTGCACTGAACGGCGACTCGCCTTTGAGACAAGTCTTTGAGTCATCTTTGAGACTCAAGACTTCAAGTCTTTGAGAATCCAGACATTCAATCATTTGGTAGCTGGGCACCATCATTTCTTCTACTCTGTTTGCCTCTGTATCCATTTTTCTTCAGTGATCGTATCGGGAGTCAATTAGTCCATTGATTTTGATTTTTGTCCTTTGATGCTGCTACATAGTTTGATAGCCAGGCATCAACCAGCTTCGCTACATTTTCTTCTAAGACAATGCTATTGCTGGGAACAGAACACACAGCTCAATGGAACAGAATAGAGAACCAGGAATAGACCCACACAAATGTGTCCAAATGACTTTTGGCAAGGATGCAAAGGTAATGCAATTTGGAAAAGGTCATCTTTTTAAACAAAAAGTACTGGAGAAAGCAGACATCCACAGGCAATAAATGAATAATCTTTTCAAAGACAGTTTGACTGGTATGTAATTCACACGTCACACAATTCAATATTTCAATCACATTGAGAAGAGTTGTACCATGATTACCACAATCTATTTTAGCATGCTATCTTGGTTCTTGTACTCATCATTATTAGTCCATCTCTCCCACCCCCGCTTCCCCTGCCATATCCTCAAGGAATCATCAGTTCAGTTACTGTCTCTTCAGATTTACCTATTCTGAATTTCACATACAGAAAGTCATTAAGCAACAGACTAATAACAGTAACAAAGTAAAACAGATAACAGCTTCAATCAAAAAGAAAACACAAAATAGGAGAGAAAAAGGAAAACCAAATATTTAAAACTAGAACAAATTTTAAATGAAAACTAGAACAAATTTATCTCAAAAGGAAGATAAATGATAAGATATTGAATGTTAACCTAACCACATCTGTCATGATCCATTTTCCAATGCATTATGCATGATAACAAAGCTACTCACATCCCTGGTGTATGGTCAGAGAATTCCTTAATCCAAGTGGATTTCTCCATCACTAGGAAAAGAATTCTTGACCGAAGACTTGTGCCTTGTGGGCTTAAATTTAACAGACAAACCTGTAAACCTTGTAGAAAGGAATATAGGAGAAAATCTTCATGGTCCAACACAAGGCAAAGGGCTCTCAGATCGACACCAGACAACAGACGGCAAAACCAAAGAGTTAGACATTATCAAAATTAAATTGCTTTGCTCTGTGAAAGATCTTGTTTAAGAGGATAAAAAAAGGACAAACCACCTACTGGATAAAATATGTGCAAACCAGAGAGTCAGCAAATGATTAGTATCTAGAATATATAAAGACTCAAAATTAAATACTTAAAAAAAGGTCAAGAGACATTTCCCGAGAGGAGATACAGATGGAAAATAAGTACTATATGAAAAGGTGATCATCATTAGCCATCAGAATAATGCAAATGAAAACCATCGTGCTGTCTCCACGAACCCATCAGAATAGCTAAATTAAAAATAGTGACAATACTAAATGCTGTCAAGAAACTGGCCTACCCTAATCCTGCTGTGGATAGGTAAAATAGCAATTGGTTCAGCCACTCCAGAAAACAGTTTTTTTTTTTTTCTGGCATCACTGCTCTCCGGTGGTGGGAGTAGGAGGCCCAGCCCCACTGCTGGAATTGAACCTCCGTCCCAGTGGGCCGCAGTCCCGCGCACAACCACTACGCCACCGGGGCTCAGCCCCAGAAAACAGTTTATTTTTAAAAACAACAACAACAACAACAGGAACAAAAACAGATATACTCGTAGGGCAGCATTTACCCGAGGGCAAAGTTTAGAAGGGTTTGGGGAGAAGGAGGAACCAAAAAGGGAAAAACAGAGCAAGTGGGAGAAGTGATGTTACAGTGAGCTGCAATTAATGACATGACACAAAATGTGTACGAACTGTTTAATGGAAAGCTGATTTGCTCTGTAAACCTTCACCTAATTTACAGGACGCTTTAAAAAGATGTTACTACCTTCTGAACCCGAAAGTGCAGGCATTTGTCCCAGAAAAATGAAAACTGCTGCTCACACAAAATTATGCTTTGACATAAATGTTCATAGAAGTTTTGTTTGTAATAGCTAAAATCTGGGGAAGACTCTTGTTGTCCTTCAATGGGTGAATGGCTTAAACAAACAACTGTGCCTCCCAGTGGGGAGCACTGCTTAGATCTAGGCAGTGGTAGGCCACACAGGTGACACTGTCAGAGCACGTGACACCGGAGTGACTGCCTATAAAAAAGGATGCACAGTGTTTCAGCACCATCTTTAAAACATTTTTTTTTTTGCCTGAGCCCTGGTGGCGTCGTGGTTGTGCGCGGGACTGCGGCCCACTGGGATGGAGGTTCAATTTCAGCTCCACAGGAGCAAAGGTTGGATCTCCTACTCCCACCACCAGAGGGCAGTGATGCCTAAAAAAAAAACAACATTAAAAAAAATCCTTCCTTTTAGGTAGTTATAGCAGCAGGAACCTTTTTTGTAAGTCCGATTAGCATGTATGGGAACACCTGAGGCCCTGCAGTCCGTGCCGTCATCCTTGCCGATAACCGTGATGCTTCAGATCATGCATGTTTCATTCGAGTATGCTGCAAGTACACACGGTCATTCTTGTGGATGTTTTGCATCATCTTGCGGATTTTTATTGTGAATCAGGTGAGGGTTTATATTTCGGAGTATATGTAATTTTGTATTCAACGGCTTAAACTACTCAAACCTCCTGAGAGCAAGCCACCCACCTTGTTTTCTTCTCCCTCTTATAGAATGCTATCCTCCCCCTCCCCCAAGTGGCACCTGCCTACCCCATGGCTTCTCCCTCCTTGTCTGCCACTCCCCATAGAGGTAACCATGACAATCTGTTTGTTTGGGTGTGATAGACTTTGTCTTGGCGTTTCTTTTCAAACAGCGGTCTCACATCCTATCTTCCCTTTCCCTGCGGAAGGATGTCGTGCTTGGTAAAGAATCAGGGCAGCAAAAAAGAAGAAGCCACGCAGCGGGTTGGATGAACCCAGTGTCTGCATCGAGGGGCTCAAACATTCGGACAATTGTGAGGCTGGCACTGGACCGGGCAGCGTTTCCTTCTGCTGTCCATGGGGCTGCTGAGTCAGCACCAAACAGCAATAGTACCACCTTCACTGAGCATAATGTCCTCTAAACGCCATGAGGTGTTTAATGGCTCCATCTTATTCTTTAGCAGTGGTATAATGATGAAACTGGGAACCCAAGTGTATTGGATCATTCGTCTACTGGTGGGCATTTAAGTTGCTGCTCTGTTGCCAAGTGACATCGTTAAGGTTTACTGTGCCAAGCTGGCTGATAAACACCTGTGGAGTCCATGGAAGGGCGTAGAGAGAAACATCTCGGTGAGCCTCCCCTTCCATGTCTCTTGCTCTCTGATGGTCAGGCCAGGGTGCGGCTGCCTTGGCCAGTTCTCTGCCTCAGCTGGCAAGGCGCACTTCCTGCAAGACATCCCTGAAGAGAAGCCCCATGGACTTAACCTGATGCAGCCTTGGATCCTGGAGCAGCCGCGAGGAGACCCTGCCAGCACTGAGATGCTGACGTGTTCACTGATTCGGCTTTCCCCTTGCAGTTGGCATCATTGTGTGTGTTTTGTAAGATAGAGGAGGACTTTGTAGATTGGTATCAGACAGATGGGCTAAATCGGACTTACGGATTTGGATTAGACTCGGTTGGAATGTCTTCTGAATGTATACTTACCCTATATATAGAACTCTCTGATATACACCTACACATATACATATATACATATACATATACATATATATATCAGTTTCTGTGAATTTGTTTCTCTAGTCTACCCAGACTAACCCACTGTGGCCATCACCTAATATGGTGTCATTTTGAGGATTAAGAGTGGAGGGGTGGAGTCTAGCCTATCATTCTGGAGATAGCTAGTGAAATCTCTGTGTAGGTGTGATCTTCTGAGAATTCTGGGAAATGTGTTAATTCCTCCTTGGAGGCAGGAGACACTATCTCTCTGGTCTCACTCCCTGGGAGACATTGTAGCTGACGAGACACATGGCAGCAGGCTGATAGACTCTGAGCCCTGGAAACTGGAGGAACCATAAAGAGACCCTTGCCAGCGCTGAGATGCTTCCGCTACCACTGGATACACAAGACTCTGTACCCACTGGCTTGTGATTGTCCTGGTGTCACTGCATGTGCTTCCTCCTCCTCCTCCTCCTCCTCCTGAGTCTGAAGAGGACTTATAGATTGGTATCAGACCTATGGGCTATCATTGGACTTATCTCAATGTTCAATTGCTCTTGTATATAAACCTCTTTCTAATACACACGAGTGTCTATGGATTTGTCTCTCTGGTCTACCCGGACTAACACACACACACACACACACACACACACACACACACACACACACCAAGATTGTAAATGTCCTGGTATTTTACCTACACTGTGGTGGTAAATTAGTGTTTGCGAATCTATATCAATTGCTTTTGAGAATGAAGTCATAAGTAAAGGGAAAGAAGTAGAAAAATATTAAAAGTCTTCTGCATAATAAGGTAATTAATAACATTGTAATTCAATGTAGAAAGAATTGACAAGATAATTTTGTTATTCATGTTCATATACTCTGAGAGGTAGATTGATCCACTCTGTGGATAAAATTGTTAATAAACACTACTTTGGTTTGTACAGGAGGAGGTGACAGGCGGGGGAATGACATCATCAGAGAGCATATTGAGTGACGTCAGCCTTAGGAGTGCTATTGATTGAAACATGCAGCGACCTGGATGAATTTGCGGAGAATTGTGCAGTGTGAAAAGAACCAGTACCAAAAAGATTACCATTCCATTTATTGCAGTCTTGAAATGGCAAAACAGTAGAAATGAAGCACCGATGAGAGGTTGGCAGGGTTTAAGGGCTGGCAGGAATGGAAGGAAAATGGGTGTGGCTGTAAAAAGGCAACAGAGGGCTTCTCGTGGAGACAAGAATGTCTTTATCTTGACTGTACCAGTGTCACTGTCATCGCTGTGATTACTCTACAGCTTCCAAGATGTTACCATGGGGCGGAAAGTAGATAATAAATGCATGAGATCCTGCTGTAATTTCAAAAACTGCATGCAAATCTATAATTATCTCAGTAGAAACAATTATTTTAAGAAATGGAAGAGGGGAAAAAAAAGGACTGCTTTGTCCAAGCTTCAGATAGACTTCACTCTGGGAGATGGAGAATAGCTGGGGAAAAAACATACAGAATCCCCCAAAAGCTAAACAAGTACATTCTGTGATTCTTCGAACCCCCCTGGTGGCACAGGGCGTGAGAGTTGGACTGGTTCTCTGAAGGTCAGCAATGCCAAACCACTAGCCCTGTTCACACGTTTCTCACGGCTGTTCTGTGTGAGCCCCTGGTTGCAGCCCTGGTGTGAAGCCCACTCGTCCCTGGCTTTCCTCGATGTCCCTGCCTCTTCCCTTGACCGAGCATGCTGTCCATCTCCAGGGACTGCTCTCTCCTGACAACATGTCCAAAGTACGTGTGACTAAGTCTCGCCCTCCTTGCTTCTAAGGAACCTTCTGGCCAGACTTCTTCCAAGAAGGGGCTGTTTGTCCTTTGGGCGGTGCACGGAAAGTTCATCTTCTTGGCCAACACCATAGTTCAAATGCACCCAGTTGTCTTGGGCCTCCCTTATTCAACAGACAACGTTCAGCCTGGGGTCAGGTACACCTTAGTCCAGTCTTCGCATCGTTTGTCATGAAGTGACCTATTGGTTCTGTTATGAGGAATTTGGCGCTCTGTACACGGAGTTACAAATCATCCTGAAAGCCGCAACCCTGGATCTTCCACAGCCAGGGCTTCAAGTCCTCCCTTTCCACGAGCGAGATCGTGTCTTCCGCATATCACAGACTGTGCGTCAGCCTTCCTCCAATCCTGACACAGCCTTCTCCCTCATATAGCCCAACTTCTCTGAGGACTTGCTCAGCATACAGACTGAATAAACATGGTCAAAGGGTATAACCCTGACTCACGCTTTCCCTGATTTTAAGCCATTCAGTGTTTTTTTAAAATTCTGTTTGCACAAATGTCTCTTGATTTATGTGCAGGTTCCACATAAGCACAATGAAGTGTATAGTAATTTCCTTTCTTCTCAAAGTTATCCACAATACCCACCGTCGAATACTTTTTGCACAGTTAAAGAAAGACAAGTTAACAACTTTCTGATCTTCTCTGCTTTTTTGTTTGTTTGGTTGGTTGGTTTTTTTTGGGGGGGGAGGTGACATCACTGCCCTCTGGTGGTTGTGGGAGCTACCCAGCGCTGTATTCTCTGCTTTTAAGCCAAGATATCCCTTGTTGCATGTCCTTTTCTGAATTCACCCTGGTAGTTCCCTGTCAATATACTGCTGCAATGACCTTTTAATGATTTTCAGCAAAATATTACTTGCATCTGTTATTAATGATATTAACATGTAATCTGTCCATTATGTTGGGTCATCTTTTTCAGAGTGGCTACAAGTATGCATCTCTTCCAGTTAGTTGGCCAAGTAGCTGTCTTCCAGATTTCTTGGCCTTAGACCAATTGAAACATTTCAAATGTTATTCCACCAATTCCTGGAGCCTTGGTTTAGGCTAGAGCTTTCAGTGCAGCTTAAACTTCTTCCTTCATTACCATTGTTTCTTGCTCATAGGCAACCTCCTGAATTGGTGGAATGCCAATTAGTTCTTTTTGGTACAGTGATTGTATTTCTTCACTCTTCTTCTTCTTTTCTTTTTTTTAAATCATGTTATTGGGGGTTCAGAGAACTCTTATCACAATCCCTCCATCTATCCATTGCATGTCAAGCCCATTTGTACAGTTGTTGCCCTCATCATTCTCAAAACATTTGCTTTCCACTTACGGTATCAGGTCCTCATTTTCCCTCTTCTCAGCTCCCTCATCCCTCATGAATATTCAATAATTTATAAATTATTATTATCTTATCTTATACTGTCCGATGTCTCCCTTCACCCACTTTCCTGTTGTCCATCCCCCAGGGAGGAGGTTATATGTAGATCATTATAATCAGTTTCCCCTTTCTTCTCCACCTTTCCTCCACTCTCTGGTATCGCCACTCTTGTCAGGGGAGCCAGCCCCTAACACATCATCATAGGTCTGTGTGTTAGTCTGGGTAAACTAGAGAAACAAATTCATAGACATGCATATGGATATAAGGGTATGGTTTATATACAAGAGGAATAGGACATAGAGAAAGCATCCCAACCCAGTCCAGTTCAAAGTCCCAAGTCTGATACTAGCCTGATATCAGTCTATAAAGTCTTCTTCTGACTCAC
>PVJH01039944.1:0-16055 GCA_004026705.1 Nesogale talazaci | reverse complement strand
GAGCTCCCCAGGCCTGGCATGTGACAAATACCTTCTCAACTTCTAAAATCTCAGGGCAGGTGGCTGGCTTGGGACTGCTGGGTTTTGTGCCCGAGGTGCCCCTCATCCTAAGACCCCGAAGGGTTTGGACCTGTCTGGCAAACTGGTGGCCATGAAGTCAGTAGAGGGGCATGGGTCAAGGGTGCCTGGTGTGTGTGTGTGGGGGGGGACATCAGGCTGGTCCCTGGGCTAGAGAGTGGTCGCCACTTTGAATTCCTAGCCCTTTGGGAATATGAGACCCCCCCCCCACCCACACACACACACCCGACCTCCTTCACCTTGTGGATTGCGTTCTGCCTCGGGGACACTGGCGGGGGAGATTGGCAGGGGCTGGGGGGGGGGGGCAGTCCTACCTTCTTGCTCTGGTAGTAGTCGCAGAGGAGCGAGTAGGGCAGGGTGCACAGGGTGGAGAAGAGCACCCCGTAGGTGACGCACAGGGACAGGACCACGTAGAGGTTCCGCGAGAGCGTGGCCAGCCCGGTGCCCAGTCCGAAGGCCAGGTAGGCGATGAAGTAGAGCGTGCGCACGCTCAGGTGCTCCTCCAGCTTCTCCAGGACGGCTGCGGGCGGAGGGAGGGGGCGGTGAGGCCAGACCCGAGGCCGGGGTCGGAGGTTGGGGGGAGGGAAAGAGGCTAAACCCGGGTGCCTGCTGGTGGGCAGGGGAGGGAGGGGTCAGCACGCACTGCTCCGAGACTCCCAGCTCTGGGAGCTTTGCTGGCCTGGGGTGCCCCTGGCCCCGCCAGGTCCCCAGGGGCTTGAGCTTTTGTGAGCTATGCAGGTCCACAAGCCCTTTGTGTCTTAACCCAAGTGGGGACACCACACCCCTTCCTGTGGTCTGCCACCATCCTGTGACCACTAGGCCCCCCAAACAAGCCGTTTGTCTGCACTTGCCTCCCCAGCTGCAAGGGGGGGTGGGTCATTCTGGTTCCTCGGACTGTGGTGGTCAGAGTAGAAATGTGCCCTGCAGGGCTTCCGATAGCTGCGGTTTGGGGAAATGGATTCCCATAACTCCTCTGAGGGAGCTGGGGGTGAACTCGAACCTCTAACCTTAGGGTAAGCTGTCAGCACACCCACCGTGTGCATACCCAGCTCTACTGTTGAACGCCTGAATGCTACCAACAGGCCTCAATGAGAACCAACAGGGCCTTTCTGCCTTCTCCAGTCCCCTTCTCCAGCGCCCCAACCCGGCCCCCCACAAGCTTCAGTCTGCTTCCCTCCCCTGGAGCTGGAATCTACTTGAATGGACACAGCAGACTGTGCTCACAGGCCCATGCAGGGGCCCAGAGGTCAGAAAAGGCTCCCAATTTCTACGCCAAAAAGCCGTTGATATCACGTGAGACTCAAGAGTCGGGAACAGCAGCACCTCTTTGCAGAACAAAGACGCCCCACTCCTCCAGGCCGAGGCAGAGACCAGGTGGCCTGAAAAACCGAACAGCTGTACTTCCTCGGACAGAAGAGGGGAGATGAGCCTGTTTTGTCTACCAGCTAGGTTCCCCACTCAGGTGGTACCCCCTTGTGGGTCCCTGATACTGGTAAAGCCCCATCCATACATGGGATCCCCAAACTCTGGGTCATCTCAGCCAGCTTCCTAACTCTCACCCTCTCACCCCACGGGTCTCTAGATTATCTGCTCTGTGTGTGTGTATGTGGTGGGGGGGGGGGGGACCTAGTACCCTCCCTATGCCCCCTTTCCCACAGGACCATCTTTATCTGCTCAGTGACCTGGACCCCTTCTGACTTCACAGCCTCCCTGCAGGGCCCCAATTCTTTAGAGGCTGATAGCCAAAGAACCCAGCCCTGCCCTCATGCACCCACCACCCACCATGGAATGTGCACCCTGCGGGCTCAGTGACAGAAAGGACAGCAGCGTCATCAAACCAGTCATGGCTTTGTGGCTGCTATGGCAGCGGGAGCCTTGGGGCGGTGTGTACGTGCTGGACTGCTCCCTGGAAGACCAGCAGTTTGCAACACCAGCTCCTTGGGGGAGAGACGCAGCTTTCGGCTGCAGTAGAGGGTGACGCTTGGAAACCCACAGGGACGGGTCTCCTCTGTCCTATGGGGTACCGACTAGCTGGCAGAGGCTGGAGCTGTGTTGGCTCTCGTGGGAGGCCTCGATGACACAACTGAGCCCACGACGCTTACCAGAAAGCTTGACAGTTCGAGCCTCCCCAGAGAGAGAGCTCTGCGTGCTGCAAGTTGGCCGCAAATCAGTCAGTCTGACGGTGACGAACAATTCAAACCAAACCAAACCTACTGCCACCGAGTTGATGCTGACTCCTAGCGGCCTTGTACGGGGTTCCCGAGGCTGTAAATCTTTAAGGGAGCGGCAGCCGCAAGGCTGCAGTAAGCAAGGTTCTGTAAGGCGTGAGCGTTCTCCATCCACCCGCTAGAGGGCGGCACCGGGACCGCGGGCCGTGGGGCGTACCTGAGTAGAAGGCGGCGCTGAAGGCGTAGATGCACATCCCCCAGCAGCCCACGGTGACGCCGCTGTTGTACTTTTGATACGCTTCCGACGTGTGGGGCGCCTTGGGGTCTCCCTGAAACACCACCTCGCCCATGAAGTCCGTGTAGAAGAGCAGCATCCCCTCAAACGACAGCCAGCCTGGGCAGAGGGGGCCGGGGGTGGAGGGCTGCTTGATTTCCGGCCACAGGGAGAACCCCGCGTGTAGCCCAGAATGGCTGCCTGCAGGGCTCGGGGTCGAGACGCCTGCCAGCGGGCTGCCGGGCCTTTCTTCGAGCTTGAAGCACCAACTTTGGGGCTAGGCGTTGAGAGCATGAGCTGTGCCACTCAGCACCCACTGGCATGTTCGAACCCGTTTTAAAAGGGAATGAGTCGTTTTTGTAGTTGTGAAAGTTTAGATCGCCCGAGCAGCAGCACCCCTACCCAACTCTATTACTGTGTCTGCAGGTTTCCTCTCAGTCTTTTTAAAAGCAAATATTTCTATAAGCAAAGGCCCATTGCAAGCCGGCTTTGTACTGCGCACTTTCCCCAGTGACCCGCTAAAAAAGCTCTCCCTCAACCCACCTCCATCCCCACCCCCGCTGGGCACTCTCACCTGGCAAGGATCTAAGGCAGGGGTCCTCAGACTTTTAAAACAGGGGGCCAGTGTACTGTCCCTCAGACCATTGAAAGGCCAGACTTTCGTTCAAAACAAAACAAAAAACTGAACAAATTCACTGCGGGGCTAGGATGAGTCAGATGCTAAGCAGGACAGCAGGAGCGGCAAAAAAAACCCGGCGGGCCAGATAAATGTCCCTCGACCCGCAGGCCTAGTTTGAAGACCCCTGCACTGAGGCCTGGGCGCTCCTGCTCGGCCCATGGGGTCTATTCATTGGAAGAGAACGATCAGGAAGCCACCATGCATCTGTTTGCTCATACAACGACGGGGGCGGTGTGACTGGGATTTCTGATACCAGGGAGGTCACATTTCAGCGAAGCTTCTGGACTACGACAGGCCAGGAAGAAAGGCCGGTGACTGACGTTAGAAAATGAGGCCTTTCGAACCTTCTAGAGGATGGCCATGTGGCCTGACAGAGCGCTGGAGGCTCCAGCCGGCCAGAGCCCCCAGAAAGGCCCACAGCACGTGTCTGGCCAGGGAACCGTGGTCCCCTCATTGGTGGCACTTGGCTTCATTTGGAGGGTGTCTTCCTGGAGAAGAGGCCCCACAGGGGCTCCCTTCCAGGGTGAGCGTCCCCCACCCCCTCCCCGCAAGCCTACCCAGGGCCCCATGCCCCTCCTTATCCGCTCCCTGTGAAGTGAGGCTGGGGCTACTTGGGGAGGGGCCCCGCCCTGGCATGCTGGTGGGGCAGGGCCGTGCGGGGAGGCGTGGCCAGCAGCTCACCCAGGAAGTGGTTGACGCAGAGGTTGCGCAGTGCCTTGGGCATGTTGCAGATGGTGGCGCAGAGGCGCCGCATGGACAGCGGCTGCTCAGTTTGCTCGCTGGAGCCCGTCAGCTCGCTCTCGTACTTGACGCCGTTCAGCAGGATGTTGGCCACCTGCAAGGAAGCCCACCGACCCCATCAGAGCTTCGAACGCGGGTCTTCCCTGGGAGGCTCGGCATCTACCGCGGGAGGGGGGTGGGGGGACAGGCCCCCGGAGGTTCCGAATGCCCAGGAGCGTTGGGGCCCTTATATGAAAGGGTCTGATACTGGCTCCCGTGCCCTTCAAATCATCTCCAGATGACTTACAGCTCGAGCACAGTGAAAGGGCACGCTCTTTGCCTTTGAGGGGTGTCTGGCTACTGAATGCCTTTGGGGGAGCCCTTTCTTCACAGGCACAAAGGCTGCACGGAACACCGCGTGCGAAGGAGGCTCAGTGAACAGCGCCCAAGTGTCCGACTGGGCCGGGAGAGATGGGCTCCGGAAGCTACGGCCGGCGCAGGCTGGCCTTGCCATGCAAGTTTTGCTTTGAGGGAGCTTTCCGGACTCTTCCCGCACCCCACCCCACCCCCTCTTTCCATCAGCATTTGCTTGAACCCAGGGCTGCGGAACCCAGAGAGACACGCAGGGCTAACTGCCCTGTGAGGACGATGCCAGCAGAGTCTGAGCAAGCAGAGGCGGTCTTCTCCTTACAAGGGGGGGATGGAGCTTCCAGGACCACCCCGGCTTGGTAGACCGGGAGCACAAAGACTATACTTTTCACCTGGGTGTGGCATTTGAGAGCCAGCGAGATCTGTGTCCAAACCGAGTTACGTTAAAAACAAAAATCTCAACAACAACAACAAAAAAAACCTCAAAAAAAACTCGCTGCCATCCGGTGGATGCCACCTCGTGTTGACCTTATAGGACAGGATAGAACTGCCTGTGTGAGTTTCAGAGCCTGTATTTCCTTTGGGAGGAGACAACCCTCCTGCCCCCCGCCCCGGCTTTCTCCTGAGGACTGGCTGCTGGTTTTAAACTGCTGGCCTTGCAGATTGACCGTAGCAACAACATCCCTAAGGGATAGTGGGGAAAGTGCAAAATGCATGCTTGTTATTCTCAAAGGCTCAACTCGACTTTATGCTTTGCGAAGTCTTTTTCTAAGGGAAGGTAGTGAATGGCATATTTCAAGGTGAACGGAACCCTGGTGGCCTAGTGGTTGTGTGCGGGACTGCAGCCCACAGGGTTGACAGTTCAAATCCAGCAGCAGCTCTCCAGGAGCAAGGCTGGGCGTCCTACTCCCACCAGGGCAGTGATGCCAAAACATAACAAATCAAGGTGAACGGGGATGTCACCTGTCCACCCAGCACGATGGCCAAACCAACATGTCCAGGGGAACAACCCTCATGTGGGACAACCTCATCCAAGATGCTCTCACGGTCACAGAACAGAAACTGCAGGGAGCCAGGGGTGACTTTTAGCCGTGTGGTGCCAGGGTCATTAGCAGGCCAGCTGTCCATCAGCTTCATCATCTCGAACGGCCAGTTAACGCCTGACTCCTGACTGAGCCTTGTCTGCGGGGGCTTGTGTGGTGATCCGATGTGGTGGTTCCAGGGGCATTGGAAACACCAGCAGGATCACTCTTGGTGGACAAGTGTCGGCAGAGCTTTTAGAATAAGACTGGGAAAGATCTAGTGACCTACTTGCAAACATTAGCCAGCAAACGCCTCATGGGTCACCATGTCCAGCCCCCTTGCTGGACCCATCGTCAGGAGCGATCAGCTCTGCAGGAGGACATAGTGTCTGGGGAAGCAGAGGGCCAGGGAGGGCAGCGCCCAGTGAGATGGATGGCACAGGAGCTGCCCAGTGGGGGTGGGAGGGGGCTCAGATGTACTGCTGAGAGTGAGGGTGAGGACGCAGGACCAAGAGCCCCTTCATCCAGTGAGATAGCAGTTTGCCACCAATCAGAACCAACGCAGCGGTTGCTTAGCTAGCTACCACAAACACAGGATACATACACACTCTTGTCTCTCACTCTCCTCTCTCTCTCCCACCCATCCATCCATTCATCCATCCATCCACCCACTCATCCATCACCCATCCACCCATCTATCCGCCCATCCATTCACCTATCTGTCCACCCATCAACCCATCACCCACCCATCCACCCACCCACTCATCCACCCATCACCCACCCATCCATCCCTCCACCCATCTGCCTATCCACCCATCACCTACCCATCCATCCGTCCATCCATCCACCCATCCATCCACCCATCCACCCATCACCCATCCATCCATCCATCCATCCATCCATCCATCCATCTGGCAATCCATTCCGCTCTGGGATGAGGAGGTTTCAATCCACAATGGCTCTTTCATAGTTTGTAGTACAAACTCCAGTCAGGTGAATGGATCCTTAAGGAAGTTAAGAGGTTTTGAATGGGCTGAGCCCCGGTGGCGTAGTGGTTGTGCGCGGGACTGCGGCCCACTGGGACGGAGGTTCAATTCCAGCAGTGGGGCTGGGCCTCCTACTCCCATCACCGAGAGCAGTGATGCCAAAAAAAAAAACCCCAAAAAACAAAACAAAAAGGTTTTGAGTATAGATATGAAAGGCTGCTCAATTAGGTGGAGAAGGAGTGGGGAGGGCCTATAGCGTTATCCATACGTGACCAGTCCGTGTGAGAAATGGAAGTACACGGAACTTTTGCACCACTTGTTCCATGGAGTCTGTCATTCCTACCTGCAGGGAGAGGGACGGCTAACCACACAACGTCTGCATGTGAGTCGGCCGGTGCATAAAAAGGCAAAAAGCCAAACTCCTTGCCATCAAGTTGATTTTGCCCCACAGAAACCATATCGGGCAGAGTGGAACTGCTGCTTTGTATTTCTGAGACTGGGAATCTTTACGGGAGTATGCGGTCTTATCTTGCTCCTGCGGAGCAGCTGCTGGCGTCCACCTGCTGCCGTGTCCATCGCAGCTCAGTGCGGAACCCGCGATGCCGCTGGGGCTCCGAATGCCTATACAGATTGTGACTTATACATTCCTCAAAGGACTGTGAATCTGACCACAGGACCAATGAAGTTCTTAAACTACTGTGGCAGTTACATAATCTCCGGTCAACTTGAGGAAAGGGGTGGCCTGTCAATCAGGTCCGAGTCAACGTGCCTCCTGTGTGAGCATGGCCTTCTCCTGAGGATTCTGGGAACCCCTGCCTTCCTCCTTGGAGGCGGGGCATGCACTCTCACTCTGCCTCACATTCTGTTGACAAGTCACGTGAAGTTATGTGACTGGGGCTGGAGGAGCCACTCGGAAAGACACACCAGTGCTGAGATGGTACCACAAGACATGGCACCCACTGGCTGGTGATCTTCCTGCTTTGGGCATCATTGCATGAGCTGCGTGAGTCTATAGAAGAATCTACGGACTAGTATTAGACATGTGGGCTAATACCAGACTTAGGGGCTAATATTCAAGCTTATGGACTTGATCTGGACTGGGCCGGGATGATTTCTTAATATACAATTACTCTTGGATATAAAACTCTTGGATATAAAACTCTCTTCTATATGAGTATGTCTGGATTTGTTTCTCTAGTCAACCCAGATGAACACAACTACTTTCTATCAAGAATGAAAGTAGGGGATGAGGGTGGGGCGGGGAAGGAGTGGAAGGAGATTCCAATACAGTGTTCACTGAGACCTGAAGAATGACTGAATCTCCGCCCAGTTGGGAGTTTTTGAAACAGGACAGGCTGAGTCAGTGCCAACAAGGGGGAAAAAGCCCCAGACTCAGTGCCAGTGAGTGGTTCTGAATCATGCTTCCTCCCTGCTCCCCCCTCCAATCCGATGGGGTGTCTGAGACTGAGCCGTCACAGGAGCAGACAGCTTCCTCTTTCTCCCACGGAGCAGCTGTTTCCCGGCTTTGCAGCCAGCCGCTCAATGAGTAACCCGGGTGGACAGGAGGCCTGGGAATGCCCTGGACTTCAGCCGACAGACCACCCCTTCCCTTAGATGACCCAGGGGGAGATGGGGGAAGGCTCAGTTCCCTGGTGGTGGTCCCTTCTTCACACCTTCCAAACCTGACCTGTCACTGGCTGCCCGCACTGGCCCTGCCACAGCCATTGCCCAGAGTCCTCGGCTCGGGACCCCAGTGACAAAGCAGAGCTGTGCCAGCGCTCTCCTTGGCATCGTCCTTACTGCTGCGGGTCCCCAGGCCTTTCCTCTGCAGAGCCACTGGGTGAGCTTCAACTGCCAGTCTTTAGTGTAGCCGCTGACTGCTGCATGCTCTCTGGGAGCTCAGTACCGCTGGGCCGAGCCTCCGGAGGTGCCTCTCCAGAGACCTTCCTCAGAAGGAGGCGAGTGAGAGCGCTGGAGGGGGAGTGGCCAAGGGCCTAGTACTAACAGGAAGGTTGGTGGTTCGGATCTACCTGAGCTGGCAGGCAGCCCACCTGGAGAGTCTGCGTCTCGCCTGCTCTGACACTCAGGGGGAAGAGGCCCTGGGCGATCACAGCTGGAAACCCACAGACTCTGCTCCCCCGACACACGGGTCGCCGTGACAGGGAGCCGCCCGGACGGCAAGTGGTAAGGAGTAGTGGAGACCATCACCCAATTTGCATTCTCGAAGGAGGAAAACGCCCTTCGCACTCAAGGCCAGGAATGGTAAGGGCAATGCTCCTGGCACCAGCCCACGAGTCAGCCGGCCCCGGGCAGAAAGCAGCCTCCTCGGCTGCCCGAGGACATGGAGGCCACGGTGTCACGGGGAAGCCTTCCCGCACCGAAGCAGAGTGGGGGCCATCGCACACAGCCTCCCGGAAGGTCCTTTGCCCTCAGAGGAGCGCACGCCACTGCCACTCAGGGTGCAGGCTTCTGCCACCTCAGGGGGACTCACTGGGGCCCTGCCGGAGGGCAAACTGGTCTGTCTCAGGAACTGCAGGTGGGATGCTCTTGAGAAGCGAGGGTAGCAAGCCTTGGGCATGGCCTCCTGAGGGGTCCGGCCCTGGGGAAGGACAGCCTGCTTGGACGGAAGTGGAGGGTGGACGACAGGAAGCTGCTCTGTGAGCGGGGCCCCCACAGTGGCTCAAATAGAGGAAGGGCTGGGAGCTGGGAGGGACCCTGACTGCCATGACCCAGAGCTGGAGACGGCACCTCCCTGGGGCGGGCAGACGTCTGAAGTTCAGCACCCAAAGAAAGCACAGGCAGGGGCAGGGTGGGGGGGCGGCGCGGCGGGAGGGGGGGAGCCGACTTTGCCCTCACCCTGTTTCTGCCTTTGGGGGAGACTTCGATTCTCTGGCCCTCCGCCAAGGTGGCTGCCGTCGCCGGCAAGAAAGACCCCGGAGCTCGGTGCTGGCGAGCTGGCACTTGGCCCACAGCGGCCTGGGCACAGCCGAGCAACCCATGTCCCTCCGGACAGCATGGCCAAGTGCAGGAGGTGGCCAAGTGCAAGACACAGCTGTTGGGTCTTGGGCGGTCCCTGGGCCTGTCAGCGGGAAGCTCCGGAGCAACAGAAGTGAAAAGCGCCTTTGCATGCGAGGGAAGACTAGAGCGGTGGGTGATTGACAGGAAGCGCACAGATAAGAGCAAGGAACTCACAAGAGGCCACTCCGGGCCTGGATGGCCTTTGCGTGTCCGAAGCAGCAAAGCAGCCTCAATCGGCAGCGAGCAGCCCCTGGACCGAGTCTGCGCTGCCCGGGGAGACCCTGCTGGCCACAGCGGAGCTCGGTGGGGGCTGGTTTCGGAGCCTGGGGCCCTTGGAGCCCCCACCAGCAGGGCTTTGCTTGCTCCGGAACAGGTTCCAACCACAGACTTGCTGCCCAACGCGGGCGGGATGCCCAGCGGCTCATGGTGCCCGGCGCGCAGAGCCTGCCAACTGACGTGCCACGAGCCTCCCAGTGCCTCTCGCCGCCGACCCCGGTCTGGTGCAGAACCCAGGGCTGATCTCCCTCCTCATCTCCTCTCGGCATCCCCGTTCCCCCGGAGACCGGCTCTTACCTGTTGGCTGAAGGTCACGTTCCTTCTCCGGCTGGTTTCTGGACAGCTTCCCCCGGCCGCCTCGGGAATGGCCAAGGTCTGAGGTCTCTTGAGAATCCCCGCCGATCGAGGCTTCGAAGTGTCCAAGGAGCCCACCCTCAAGATGTCCCCGTCCCCGACGGCGGCCTCCCTGCGCTCCAGGAGCCCGTGGTCCTGGTGGTAGAAGCCCTCGGGGGCGCGGGGGAAGCTGACGCTGATGGTCTGCCTGGGGAAGCTGCCTGGCAGCGCCAAGTAGCCGTCCTGGGCGCCCGTGAAGCAGTCGATGAGGACGCTGTCGATGTTGGACGTGCCGAAGGAGGAGGCGAACTCGCTGAGCCCCGTCAGGGAGCTGTCCCTGCTGATGAAGCTGCCGTACTTGGGCGTCAGGGGGCTGAGGGGCGAGATGGGGCTGGAGAAGCTGGCGTACACGCCGCCCGCGGTGGCAGAGTGGCAGGGCGGCTCCTCCCCGGCGCCTTCCTCGAACACAACGGGTGGCGACGGGGGCAGGGGCAGGCTGGGACTCTTCATGGCCGCCCTCTTCTCGTCCAGGGGCCGCAGGGGCCGCTCGGGGATGCTGACCAGAGTCAGGACCGTGGTGACGCTCAGGGTGACTGCCGTGAAAATGTAGATCACACGGAGTTGCCCCCCCAGGGCTCTCCCAAAGCTGGTCTTGTCCCAGTGGATGCCCCCGACGACGTAGCCGAACCCTCCGCCGAGGCCTGCAGAGAGAGACAGAAGTCAGCCCCCTGGACAAGGGGGTCTCACGTCCCCATGCCCACACCCAGTGCAGCCAACTCCTGGGATGGAGGGATCCGGCTCAGTGATCCCGTGACCTCAGAGCTGAGCCAGAGTCCACAGGGTTTCCAGAACCCCACAGAAGTAGATCATCAGGTCTCTCATCCATGTTGCCAAACCTGGACTTGAACCACCAACTTTTTGATCCTCGGGGATCACCAACCAGCCACCCACTCAAGGACCTGCATACCCATTGTTCTTGGCACTACGCCACCCAACGGCTGGAAGGTGGACCTGAGTCTCCAGCCACAGATGATGGCGAAACAAAGTGGATATCGGTACAACAGAGCACTACTCCGTCACGAAGACTAGAGTGTTCTTTCTGCACGCGACATCTGGTGACACCTCACAGACACATTGCCGAGGGCAGCAAGCCAGGCCCAGAAGGGGAAGCACACACTCTCACTCACGGAAACATCGGGGATCGTCACATGCATCGTTTATGAGTGGTTGTCAGGGACTGGGGGCAGGGGACAACAGGGACGTATGTATAAGAAGAGATCTGAGCCTCTGTGAAGGGTGATGAAAATCTTTGGGACAGTGGAAACAGTTATGTCATGTGGGGAGCACAATTTATGTCACTGAATATTGTACATGTGAATTGATGAACCCCGAGATCAGAGGAACTAGATGCTGCCCAGTTACCATTCCTGATGGCTTTAAAAGGGATCACACTAGAGTAGATCTTAGATAAAATGGTGATCGTGGGGTGGGAGAAATGTCGCCCCAAACTCAAAATTATTAAAAAGGAAGAAGAGAAAAAAAGACAGATCTGACTGGTTTGATACAGACGGGACGGGGTGGGGACCCCTAAACCATGGCTCTTTGTTACACTTCAGGTCTGGAACGTAACTCACCCCACGCCTCAATCTCCAGCCCAACAATAGGCATGTCTGTAAAGAGAAGAGTAATAATACCAGGGCAGCAGGCACTCCTTCCAGCAGTCAGCCATCCGAATCAAACGGACAGCTCTTGCCCAGGGCCAGAGCTCAGAAGGCAGGTGGGGGTGGAGATGTTCCATCGTGGGGCCGGCAGTCGATGTCACAGAACAGTGTGTGCACGAATTGTTGAATGGGAAACCAGGATGCTCACTGTGCTCACAATAAAAACGGATGGAAATAGTAAATGCTTTCCATCCATCACCGTATTCATCGGATGGCTTTGTGGTCAAGTTGGGGCTCTCACAGTGGAGTGGTGCTCCCAGGGTTATCTGTGGCACCTCGGCACAGGGGTTGGTGAGCTCAGCAGCTACCCGAAAGGTCACGGGTTTGAATGCTCCGGCCCCTCTGCAGAAGGACGGGCTGTTCTGCTTCCCTAAAGTCAGCAGCCTTGGAGGTTCAACGGGCCAGCATTAGAATGGACCCAGGGCTTTTTCATTTTGCTTTGTTTTTAATTTTATTGGAGACTTGTACAACTCTTATCACCATGCATCCATGCATCCACGAATCCATGCATCGTGTCAGGCACATTTGCACATTTGTTGCCATCATCATTCTCAAAACATTTGCTTGCTACTTGAGCCCTTGGGATCAGCTCCTCATTACCCCACCTCCTTCTCTCCCTCCCTCCCTCATGAAGTCTTGGTCATTTGTTAATTATAATTATTATTTCCTGTCTTACACTGATCGATATCTCCCTTCACCCACTTTTCTGTTGTCCATCCCCCTGGGAGGGGGGGACAGATCACTGTTTTCAATCTTTATGGGAGGAGATCACCGGGCCCGTCTTCCTCGGCGCCCCCAGAGGCTGCGGCGACTGCCCCCTACCCTGTCCCACGAGTGCCTCCTCTCAGATCCCTGCGCTGCACCTCATTCTCTGTGCCTCATTCCCTGGGCCACTGGACTCTTCTGCCAGGTTTTGCCTGAGTCTTAAGTCTTTTTCTTGATGAAAAAAATATTTTTGATTGCTGTTTTATATATTTTTATTTTTAAACTCCTCTAAGTGTCTTATTCTGGAAAGTTAGAGAGGACGCTCTTCATACGGTACTTGAGGAGCCAACACGGTGCTGAATTCCTTTACTTCCTGTGGGGACCTCCTGGACGTTTCCATCTACATTCAGGGGCACCTGCGCTGCTATCTCTGCCCCACCCCAACACCTGTGTAGACCGAGGGTCTGATGCCTCTTTTGAGCTGATTCTTGATGTTACCAGGACTCTTTCCATTGCTTTCCTTAGCAAGGCACAGCCTCTATATGCTGATGGATGTGCAGTTACTGATGTTAACAACCTCCACTATGCAGATGACACTGCCTGGCTTGCTGAAAGTGAGGAGCCCTTGAAGTGCTTACTGATGATCAAGTCTTTCAGCCTCAGGATGGGTGACAAGTCAACGTCAAGAAGATGGACACCCACCCTCACGGCTGCACAGATAGGTACGAGCACAGTAAATGGAGAAAAGGTCGAAGGATTTTGTCTTGCTTGCATCCAGCAGCGGTCAAGAGATGCAGAGATGTGCAAATCCGGGGCTCAAGACCCATGCATTAAAAAGTGAAGGTGGTAGGTGGAGGGCTAAGGTGCCCCTGCCCCGCAGCAAGGTGCTTTCCATGGCCCTCTTCCGCGAGTGAAAGTTGGACACTGAGTGAGGAAGACCATGGAAGACTCGATGCGTTGAATGGTGGGGCTGGAGAAGAACACGGAGAGTACCAGGGCCTGCAGAAAGGACAAAGCAATCTGGGTGGGAAGTGGTGTGCGCAGAATGCTCCCCGGGGCCCGGATGGCCAGACTTGCTCTTACAGACGTTGCCATGTTGTCAGGGAGACCGGTCCCTGGAGAAGAACGTCAGCTTGGGAAAGCAGAGGGGCAGCGAGCAAGCGGATGGGCCTCAGGAGGTGGTCTGACACAGTGGCTGCCACACTGGGCTCTTGCAAGGGAACCCTGTGAGGGTGGACCAGGGTGCAGTTGGGGCTGATTCCAAGGCACGAAACAAGCACACACACAGACGAGGTGGCTGAGGGCAGAAGTCTCAGCTGCCACACGGGGGACACTGGTACGAATCCAGCCCATACCCCCCCCCCCCAATTGACATCCACCTGTCGGTGGTGGGGCTGAGCAGAATTCAGCCATGCTTCCAGCGTGAGGTGGGCCAGGGGGAGAGGAGCCACCGAAAGCCCTCAGACCACCATCCCCAGCTCTCCACCTCCTCATCACTGGCGCATTTCCAACAGGCATTTTCCATTTCCTCCCAAGGCCCAGCTTGACACAGACAGGGGAGACATCCCTGGGTCTTGCAGTCCAGCCTGCCTCCACCCCTCCTCCAGCCCAGCCCTTGGGGGGTAGGGGGTGGGGTGGGCACAGTGGGTACCTGCCAGGAGGGCGTGGATGTTGAGCCCACGGTCCTGGTCGGCCGGGCTGCACACGTCCATCATGTAGGCGTGGCTGGGGTTGTCGGCCGAGTCCGCGCTGAAGTCCATCAGCACCACCCCGCAGACGGTCAGCAGGAGGCCCCACTTGTGGTTGTTCCCCGTGTCCGCCAGGGCGGTCCCCATGTCCCTGCCGTTGAGCACGAGCGAGAGACCCAGCAAGGCCCCTGGAAACACAGAAACCCAGGCTCACCCAGGGAGCACCAGCCCCACCCGAGCCTCCCACCCCGAGGGCCAGTCTCAGGGACCTGGAAACCCGAATTCACAGCCCCCCCAACCGCACCCCCCAAGACTCGCCCTTGTTTTGCACTTGGGCCTGGGGTGAGACAAACATTATTAGGGGTGGGGGTGGGGGTAGGGAGCAGGTCTGCACGGCCAAGATGCTTTAAGATGCTCGGACTTTTCCCCCAAAGGATGCCATTGGGGCTTTTATGTTTCCACTTTATGTCAATGCCAAAACCACAGACCTATCGCCAGGACAAGAATGAAAGGGCGCCTCCTTCCGAACCTTGAGGCACACTGGTCACTCCAGGCTCCCAACAGGGGCTGCAGCAGGAATCCTGAAAGAGAGGGGCCGGGGGTCATCGCGTGGGCGTGCGCCGTCCCGGGGGCCCACTCTGCCACGGGCCTCGCCACACTGCGGGCGCCCCTGCCCCCGGGCATCCCGGTGCCAGAGAAGGGGACACCGGTGAGCCGCAGAGCCCAGAATTCGCCGGCTTCTCCTTCCAACCCGGATCGTTCCTACCCCTCTTTGGGCCTCCAAGCGATGACAGAACCTCCCAGACCCCGACCCAGCCACCTGGGGCTGGTCCGCATGCTGGGATCCCCCCAGAGCGGGGCTCCGACGTGCGCTCAATGTCGCCTCTGTCCCCTGAGCACCGTCCCTGGGTCTGTCTCCACGCCGTGGCAGCGAGCGCAATCCCGCGCTGGCACCCCCTCTGTCCCCGCACGACCCTCAAGCTGCTTCCACCGCAGCTTCCTTGGGGGCCGGGCGGGGGGCTCCTGGAAGTTTCTGGAATCCCTGCGCTCACCGAGGATGGGGCTGATGAACCACACGAGGCTGTAGAGTTGGTCGGGCAGGCCCATCTGCAGCAGCACCGGCGTGACGTACGCCGTCTCCATGGCGTAGCTGAACTCGATGCCGAAGAGGATGCAGCCGTTGAAGAGCAGCTCCCGGAAGGAGCGCGGGGGGCGCAGGTCCCCAAAGTCCACCAGCTCGAGCGGACAGGGGGTGTTGGGGGGCGGAGGCGGAGAGGGCCGGATGCGCTTCCTCCTCTTGGGGTGCCGTTTGAAGTTGTTGGCCCGGTGGCTGATGTGCCGGGTCACCGACCCCGCATAGCCGGACACCTGAGACCGCCACAAGTCCTGGGGGGCCAAGGTGGGGAAGTGGGCCTCTCCCGGGGAGGCGCTGCTGGCCGCGGGGATCATTGTCGGCGGGGCGCCAGCGCGTTCCTGCGAGGAGAGACCACCGAGGCGATAGTTACTGGGCCGCCTTCTGGCCTGGGGAAGGCCGCGTTCATGCTGGAAGGCCTTTCGAGCCAAGGGAGGGGTTTCCCCCCAAAGGTCAAGCTGGGGCTCATGGTGGGGGGGTGACAGGCTCCATCGCCACCAGCCCCCAGAGACCATGGCTGGCACTGCCCGATCACACCCAGACTCCCACCCCCTGGCTCCCTGCGGGGGCACTTTGCCAGGAGCGTGCCAGCCAGGGCTTGCTCCTAAGCCAGTGAGAGTAGCCTCCGAAGCCTCTCAGGACATCCTTGGGATGCACGGTCCATTTCCCGAGGGACTTTCCCTGCCTGAAGGTCCCAGGAGGTTCCATTCTGAATTGTGCCCTGCTCCCCTAAAAGAAACGTGAAAGGCCTACCCCCTAAATCTTCCAATAGGACCCTGCTTGCAAAGGGGGGGGGGCTCATTCTGTGTTGCTTCCTGAGGCCAGACCAAAGTAAGACAGTCCTCATGCTAATCGTGTCAAAGTGGAGTCTCCATATGGAGCAGGG
>PVJH01039943.1:0-16150 GCA_004026705.1 Nesogale talazaci | reverse complement strand
GTCACCATTCTCCGCTTCCAGATTTGGAACAGAAGCTCAGTGTTCCCTAAGCAATGGGCTGTGCGGTCTCCCCTCCTTCCCGCCCACCCTGGGTAGCCAACAATAAACTTGGGTGTCCGTCTCCTGGCCTGTTCTGGGCATGTCATCCAAGGGGGAGGTTGTACAGCATCTGTCCACCTTCTGGTGAGAATGCTGCTCTCTCTCTGTCTCCTGCTCTCCGGGAATTCGGCCCCCCTTGGTGGCCCCAAGGGCCCTGGCACAACTTGAGTCCCGTGACTGTATTATTACCTGCTCGATGTTTCCACCCGGCTGCACTGCCAGGCTCCTCACACGCCACACACGGGAAACAGGACGGCCCGCCCCTCCCAGTTCCATGTCTCGCCCCACGGCATCATCACCCTCCTCTCACCCACCCAAGCCCCAAACCTGAGTCATGACTGACGCCTCCTCCCCACTCGGCCTCCCCCAGCACAAGTCTTGCCAGCTTCTTTGGAAATGTCCCCTACGGCACCAGCCTCCTCTTCCTCCCTGCGGAGCCCGGACCTGCGCCTCCCGTGCCTTCGCGGTGTGGTGGGGACCCCTCTAGTCTGTTAGCGCTCCTGGCAAGACTGAACCCTGGCTTACGGCTGCTCCCAAAGCAGCAGCAAGCTTGCCTCCACATGGATACAGCCCGCACTCCTTGGGCTCTGGCTGCAGACCCTCTGGGTGCCAGCCTGCCTCGTTGACCCGGTCTCACAAGGTCTCTCGAGGCTCGGAGTGCAGGCGTGGGAGCCAGAAACCTAGCCCAGGGACCCTGGCTTAGGGGAGTGAGGCAGGAGACACTACAGAGGAAGCTAGCCAGACGGACGGGAGGAGGCCACAGCAATGGTTCAGCTTTGAGCTGGGGCAGTTGTGCAGACGAAGGTGGCCTTAGGAGGCATATAGTTCCCTTTACTGTACTTGAGTGTTGCCTTTTTTTAAAAAATAATTTTATTGGGGGCTCAGACATCATTTTTCACAATACATAAGGAGCCCTTGGTGGTGTAGGGGATTGCGAATTAGACTGCTAACAATACATAAGTACATATATTGTGCCATGCATCTTCACGTTCTCCAAACATCCACTTTTCCACTTGAGTCCTTGACCTCGGCCTCTCATCTCTCCCTCTCCATCCTTGCTCCTCCCTCCCCCACCAGTACTTTATAAATGATTATTGTTTTATCATAACGCACACTGCCCGACGTCTCCCCTCGCCCACTTCTCCGATGTCTGTCCTCCCGATAGGAGGTCATGTGTAGATCCCTGTACTTGGCTCCCCCTCTCTACCCCACCTTCCCTCTACCCATCCAGGAGTGTTGTCTTTTTACTGTTTTTGTTTCTTGGGGGGCATCACTGCCCTCTGGTGGTCGTGGGCGCTACCCAGCCTTGCTCCCGGAGAGCTGCTGCAGGATTTGAACAGCCAAGCTAATGGGCTGCCAGTCCCACACTCAACCACTATGCCACTGGTGCTCAGCCGAGTGTTGTCTTTTTTTTTTTTTGGCATCACTCCCCTCAGGTGATGGGAGGAGGAGGCTCAGCTCTTTGCTCCGTGGAGCTGGAATTGAACCTCCGTCCCAGTGGGCCGCAGTCCCGCGCACAACCACTACGCCACCAGGGCTCAGCCCGAGTGTTGTCTTTTTCTTTTTGTTTTTTTTGTTTTGGGGGCATCACTGCTCTCGGTGGTGGGAGTAGGAGGCCCAGCCTTGCTGCTGGATTTGAACCTCCGTCCCAGTGGGCCGCAGTCCCGCGCACAAGCACTACGCCACCGGGACTCAGCCCTTTGAGTGTTGTCTTTTTAAAATGAGAACAGGAACCATTTCTGAAGCAGCTGTGAGGCAGAGAGAGAGCCAGTGCTGAATTCCACACGAGCAATTGTTACCTTAGGGTAACCACAGCCCACCCCTCTGCATACCTGCTCCCCTCCCCACGCACACACGTGCCCCCACCCTTGCTTCTGTTCCATCTCTTCCCTCTATCTAGAAGGCCATCCTCGGCTTCCCTCCAAGTCAGCCCTCCTGGGCTGGGACTCCCCATGAGCGCCAATCTCATTGCCGTCGAGTCGGTGCCGACTCAGGGCAGCCCTGTGAGACCGAGGTGAACTCCCACCGGGTTTCTGAGACCGCACCCCTTCCCAGGAGAAGAAAGCCTCCTTTCGGCTGGTGGTCCCAAACCGCCAACCTTGCGGTTAGCAGCCCAAGGGACAACCACTGCCAGCAGGATGCCTCTGAGGCACTCCTGAGCGGCTTCTACTCCAGCCCGGGAGGCGAATTCCACTTGATAGGCTGAGACGTCGACTGACTCCAGACACACACGATGGGGTGGGAGGCAAACATGGTGGTATAACTGTAGGGTGAAACCCAGAAACTCCGAGGCGCAATGAGAGTAGCCATGTCTTGGGGCCCCCCACCCCCAAATGGGGGCTGAATTGGCTCTGAGAAGCCTGGCCAGTGTGAGCTCCAGGGCCGGCCCCCATACCTGCCCGGAGGACCTTGAGCTGGCGGTGCTTCCTGCCTCCTGGGGTGGTGTCTGCGCCCTCCTGGGTCCCACTGCAACCCCTTGCCCACCTGAGTACAAATCAAATGTGCCCAAAGTCGGTGACGGACTTTTTGGAATTCCATCGCCAGTCCCTTTTCCCCAGGCACTTTGGGGTGAGCTCGAATTGCTGAGCTTGCATATAGCGGCCAAGCTTGGCACCTGTCATCACGCCACCCCGGGCCCCTTTGGTGGAGGGCGCCCCCTGCCCTTTCCTTCCTCCACAGATGGCTTACCCAGGAGCCCTGGGGGTTGGGCTGCTAACTGAAAACCCAACACCCCCATAGGATTGCTCTCAGTCTGCGTCCACCCCATTGGGGGGGGGGAGGGCGCGGGTAAGGGCTTATATCAGCAACAAAGTCACTGGCACCTAGAGGGCTGGCCAGCTGTGGCACAGAGGCAGGTAGGGTTGGGCTGATCCAGGCTCTAGGGAGAGGGATGTGGGGGATAGGAGGTGTGTGTGTGTGGGGGGGGTTACCATGTGCTGCTTGTGATTCATTAAAGCTAAACACTGGCTAACATTCCTGAGTGACGCTGTCTGGAAGAATCAACGAGATACCATACCATGCGTGCAGTGTGCGGCTTGGCAGATGGCGGGATGGACACGGGGGTGGGGGCGTGCACGGCAGTCCCTCTCTGGCAGCCCCAGAGGCTTAGTGAGCACATAAGGAATGTCCTGCCCCTAAGTCGCTCCCTGGCCTGCTTCTACTCCCACTCACTTTCCTGTCGCAGGAGCCAGGGGCCACCGCCCTCCCTCAGGCTTGCTCCTGTCCCTTCTCGCCTGCCCAGGGACCTCACTCGCCCAGTCAGTGCCACTGCGCTTGCATCATCGGTTTCCCTCCCAATGCAATGATGTTAATACCGATTTGCCTAAAACAGTGGAAGCCCCTCCCTCCTAGCCGCCACCTGTTTCTCTGCTGCCCCTCATAGTGAACAAGCCTCAGAGACTGGCATCTCCACTGTGCCCACTTCTCCAGGCACCTCTCCCCTGGCCTCCCCCTGCCCAGCCTGCCCGCTCCAGGCATCGCTCAGGTGCACCTGCCTCCAGCCCCCTCTCCCCCTTCCTGGTTTTCCTCTTCACTCCTCAGCCACAAACCTCCCCCCTCCACCTTCTCTCCTGGCCTCAGCTGCCCTCCCCAAGACACTGGCTGCCTCAACCCTAGACCTCTCCCAACATTCCAAGGCCGCCTCCTTCCTCTCCCCGGGATGTGTCACAGACTACAACCTCCAGAGGAGCCCTCTGCTCCCCACCCCGCCCTTCCCACCGGGCCTCCCCAGCCTCTTAATGGGAACTCTCGCCTCCCAGGTTCTCCAGCCAAACCCCGGATCCAGATCCTTGGCTCCTCTCTCACCTCAGCAAGGCCTGCCAGCCACCCCGCTTCCAAAATGGTGAATCAGGCTATCCTGGACACCGCCCAGACCACGAGCTTCGCTCCTGCCGACCCCCTCCTGAGAGTGCCCCGAGTGGGTTGGCTGTCCCTTTGCCCCTCACCCCTCCAGGTGTCCTCCACTAGCAGTCAGAGTAACGCGGTCAAGACTCCATGAGGTCATTCTCGCGCTTGAAAGCCCGCCAGTGTCAAATCCAAGTTTCTTATCATGGCCTGAGCGGTCCCCCGAGACCGGCCCTGCTACTTCTCTGGACTCACTTCCTGCCACGATCTCCTCTCTCTGCTGACTCTGTCCTGGCCTCTCTGCCAGCGTCTCCCTCCCACCTGCCTCTCGCATGGCGCAGGCAAGCTGGAAGTATGCCTGCCCTGGGGATGCTCAAGTCATTGCGCGTGCACTTCTGCAGGTCTTGGCTCAAGTGCCACCTTCCCAGAGGGGCCACCCTGGCACCCTCTAAGCCAAACCCTGCCTTCCCGGCATGTGTGTGTGTGTGTGTGTGTGTGTGTGTTTGTTTGTGTGTGTGGCATCACTGCCCTGGTGGGAGTAGGAAGCCCAGCCTTGCTGCTGGTTTTGAACTGTCAACCCTGTGGGCCACAATCCCGCACACAGCCACTGTGCCACCAGGGCTCAGCCACATATGTGTGTTTTTGACTACCACCTCCCCACAATGAGAGCATGAGCGGGCCCTGGGTGGCTTACCAATGCATGGGGTTGCGCAGGAGATGGGCAGAGGCATGCTGGCTGGGGGGGGTGTGACCCTGTGTCTGCCCAGCTGTGTGATGGTGGGCTGTGCTTTCAGGGTTGGGCTGTCTGTCTGGAGGATGGAAGCTTGTAGGAGGGGCTTCAAAAGGCCCTTGCGAAAATCAGAAGGGAAAGCGCGTGGCATTTTCCCATAACATGTAGGAGCTCCCTGGTTGTCAGCACTGGATGAAAAGGTGGCTAGGCAGCCCCCTAGTGCCTTCGGAGGCTGTGTCCAAGGGGTTAACAGCCAGAGTGGAGGGCAGAGGTCTCCAAAGAAGGGGACCCACTTATGAGGGGATATTGATGTAGGCTTGCCCAGACCCTGCCCAAGCCCCTTCCAAGCATAGTTCCTGACGCCCGGTAGTGCCCCCACCCTGGCATGGGAAGCAGAACTGGGAGTATATGAGTTGGTTAGGCTGTCTAGCCAGGATGGTTTCCTGGACCTTCTCTAGCAAAGGTGTCCTCTCTGGGTGGGCCACACGGGAGGGTGGGCCCGTGAACAGCCAGGAGTCCTGGTTGTGCCGTGGATTAAGCTGCCAACTGGCAGGCTTCAGTGCGCCAGTGACTCAAGGGAAAAGGAGGAGACCGCCTGCTTCTGTAAAGGTTATAGCCTCAGAAAACTTGTGGGGGAAGTTCCACTCTGTTGGAGCTGGAATCAACCCAGTGGTTTTGGTTTGAGTCCTTGAAATGACTAAAAGAGGAACTTCTTTGCGCGCCACCAGGGGGCACCCGAGACCACTCCATTTGGCCTGGATTTTGCCTGGCGGTGGGGGGGGGGGGGGTTTGACCTGACCCAGGGTGGCCCCAAGACTTGCTGGGAAAAAGTGCCTGGGGCTGGTTTGTTCCCACCTGCCACCAGCAGGGTCACATGAAGAGTCTGGTGGCCAGGAGTCCAGGTTCTTTATTGGTAGGCACTAGTGAACTCCTTGCCCTGTGAGCTCAGCCAGTCTCTGCCCTCAGATGCCAACCTACAAGGAAGCACATCTTGGCTTCAGCTACCCAAGTCAGGTTCTGCCAAGGCTGCGCCTAACCTGCCACACTGCCCCTGGGGGTTGGGGAGACAGGCTCAGGAGGGTCACGACCTGTCCTGTCTCCACAGACCACTCTTGACCCAGGGCAGGTGGGGGCTTCCTCTGCGTCGGTGCCAAAGGGGTCCTGGAGCCAGCAGGGTGAGCCCCCCAGGTGCAGCCTGTGGCCTTCATGGGAAACTCCTGTCCCTTGCTTCTCTGCAGCAGAACTCAGCTGGAGGTAGCCACTGACCGGTCATCTGTGCTGAAGTCCTTGATGGCTGCAGGGTGGCTGAGGGCAGGGGCTTCCCAGCAGGGCTCAAAGGGGATAGAAGTGCCAGAGGCTGTGGAAGGCGGGCGGGCGGCAGTGAGGGTGGGGAGGAGCCCGGCAGTCAGTAAGACCCTAGGTGAGGGGACCTTACCAGCTCCAGTCTTTGGCCATGGGCTAGAGTCCTTGCCTAACCCCGGGGCCTGGGGCCCACCCTTCCCCCTGGCACCAGCTCAGAGGGAGAGGGGCCCCAGGGGTACTGCGGTTAAGGGCTTGGCTGCCTCTGGGCAAGTCAGTGATGAGGGCCGCACCCCCCACCCCCACCCCCTGCCGCTCCCTGGGAGAAAGATGAGGCAGCCTGCCCCCCGCCCCTCCTCCATGGACACCCAGGGTCACTAGGAGTTGGGCTGACTGGACAGCGGTGGGTTTGGGCACCCCTGACCCAGGACCTGTGAGTGCCTTCCTAAGGCTAAGCGAGGCCCGGGGTGAGGGTGCGAGGAGGGTGAGAGGGGCCTCAGCCCTTGGGACGCCCCATCTCTGACCTGTACTGGAAGCGGGGGTCCCCCTGGTGAGTCTGTAGCACCTGGTGCACCTCCAGGGGCGGGGCCAGGCCCATCTCTTCTGCCCGATGCCAGCGCTGCAGCCTGGTGATGCCTGCCAGTGAGGAGACGACGCAGCCTCGTGGGACCGGGGCCCGGGCGTGTGGGTGCATCCACGGGCGACAGCGCCCGTGGCGAGAGGCGGCCGGGGCGCTCACCTGTGCAGGGCCCGTACTGCCAGGCCAGGTCAAACTGCCTGAGCAGCGCCAGCTCCGTCAGGTCCACGTCCCGGCCGGGGGGCTGGGGCGCCTCCCCTGCAAGACCAAGTGGCGCTCAGGCCGAGCTCTCTGCGCGCGCCCCCCCCCACCCCCGCCGCCAGACCCCCGGGGGGGGGGGTCCTCCCCCCCACGCCGGTGCCCGGCCGCCCCCCTCCTCTAGAGACCTGGCTCAGCCGCCAGCTCCCCCTTGCTGTTCCGGGCGCGCCCCTCCCGCCGCTTCCCGACGGGGTAGGAGTCGGTGATGAGCCGCTTCCGGCCCATGGCGGCCACACAGGCAGGCGGACCAGTAGGTGCCGGCGGGAAAGGGGCGAGAGACAGCTGCTGGGGGGGGGGGGGGGGGCCCGGGCCAGCGGCGGGCAGACGCGGTGACCCCGGCGAGCGGCGGGAGGCAGGCCGGCCGCCTCCAGGGGGACGCCGCGGCCCACCCCCACGGGCACGCCCACAGGAAGGGCCCGAGCCAATGGGCCGCCGCCGCCGGAGGGCGGAGCCCCGGGCCCAGCCAATGGTGGGAGGTGGGCGGGGCCGCGGGCCGGCGTCCCCGCCTCGGCCGCCCCCCTCCCCCCTCCGGGTCGGCGGCTGGGTCTCTGGGGGCCCGCGGAGCGTTAGGCGCGGCCTCCCACTTCCCGCCGGCCCCTCCGAGGCAAATGCGCCGTTCCGTCTCGCTAAGCCCCGTGGCCGTTTTGTAACTCCCCAGAGCCCCGCGGGCGCCTCCGGGCCTCGGGGGCGCGGTGCGGGGGCCGGTCTGCCCGACCTGGGCTTACCAGCCCCTTCGCTGCCCCACCGCCCCAAGCCTTCCAGGGCGAGCCTGTGGCCTCTCACCCACCCCCCAGGGCCCCCAGGAGAGCCGCGGAAGACAGGCCGTCCTGGCGGGCGCCCAGCGCCCAGCGCCACGGATGGGGCGTGCTTTCCCCAGAAGGGAGAGTGGACACAGTAACACGGGGCCCCGGACCAGGGGCCCCCCCCCACCCCCCCAACACGGGCAGGCCAGCCGGCTAAGATGCCTGACACAGGACCAGGGCTGGGCGAGCCTCTGGAGACCTCCTGGGCGAGGCGAGCTGCTGGACACAGCGTCTCCCAATTCTCCACCCGTGACCTTTGTCCTGCCGCTCCTATCGTGGCTGACTCACCCCTGCTCCCGCCACCCCCTCGCCAACTTCCTGGCACTGGCCGAAAATGCTGGCCAGTGGGAGTCTGGGAATCTGAGCTGGCCCAGCCCAGTTTCCAGCACCCTCAAGGGACCCTTCTCCCCAGGGTGCGGGCAAGGTGGAGGCTGAGGTAGCTCCGCTTGTCCTCCTGATACCCCAGGGGCTGGGGCTTGAGTGCACCTGCCCAGGAGCAGAGCTGGGGCCAGGGCCTGTGGTCAGTGGTCTCCAGGGCAGAGGAGCGCCAGGAGGGAGGCTGGCTGTAGCAGGCCCTTGCGTTCCTCAGGGGCCTCATGCTGCCTCCCTCCCTCCCTCTGGTGCTGTGGGCGCGCTGGAGGCCCTACCCTGCTCCACTGTCTGTGCTGGGCCTTTTAATCCCCCCATCTGCCTCAGGAACTCAGTGGGGCCCACCTCAGGGAGGCAGGAGCCCAGTGGAACATGGGTGGGGGTGGGGGAGCAGGGAGGCTGTCTTCACAGAGGAGGAGGAGGACTTGGTGCTGAGTGCCTCCTGCAGTGAGTCCTCTGCGGAAGGCCAGGGCCAGGCTCAGACCCGGCCAGCCCTCCCTGGGGCTTCAGCAAAGACCTCCTGGACTGCTTCCAGAGGTGTGTGGCACCCAGGGTCCCAGCTGCTGCCACCACCCACCTCCGGAGGAGTCGGAGTCCAGAAAGCCCTGAGGGAGCAGGGAGCTGTGGGTGGGGCAGACCCCTCCTCATTCCTGATGCCTCCACCCCCTGAAAGCTGATAGCCGTGGGGCCCTGCCACCGCCCAGGGAGCGTGAAATGGGGTGTGCCGCTGGGCAGCCCCGGCCGCTCCTCCCGCGCCTGAGCCCGTGCCCGCCCTTGTCTGCAGCCCTGGCTCCCTGGGCACTGTCTGGGCTGGCTCCTCTAGTGGTCCCCTGCTCCGCCTGGCTTGGGTCCTCTGGCCTCTGCCTTGGGGGCCTGGAGTGAGGGGACTCCATAAGCAGCATAGACCTCGGCCTCGTCCCCAGGGACGAGCCCAAGGGAGGGGACACCATGACTTAAGCAGCTCACTTTTTTGCCTTGCTCCTGGATGCAGCACCTAGACCAGACAAGACCTCAGCTGCCGCCACCATCCTTCCCCTATCCCCTCCTCATCCATCTTCCTCCACCTGCCTGAGCCCCTATCCCACCCAGACAGACTGGGGCGGGGGAGGGGGGCGCCCTCCACTGCTGTCTGGGGAGCCGGTGGCGAACCCAGTTGGGGACCAAGTTCTTTTGGGGGACTGTCCTGAGACCTAGCCTTGAGCTCCTTGGGTCACCCTGACACCCAGAGGCCGGTGACGGGACTACCAAGGATGACCTCTGCCACCTCTTCTGGGCACTCAGGGATCGTGCCTTCCTGAGGCTCCCAGGGGGGACAAGAGCTGGCCTAGACTGAGGAAGGCTGAGTCCACAGCTGACTGTCCCCAGCCGGTGGGGATTAGACCTGGCTTAGCTCACTCAGACAATGTGGCAGGATGGAGAACAGCACCCCCCACCTCACCCCCCCCGCCCCCCAGCCTGGGGCCTGTGAGCCCCCTCCCCACCCCCAGCGCCAGGCAGAGCTGGGAAAGGGGGGCCGATGAGGAAGGGCTGCCTGGGGCCCAGAGGCCGTGGGTGGATCCTGTTCTCCTTTACCCACTTGGGCCCTGGGGCCCTGCCACACACCCTGAGTTCAGGTGATTCTGAAGAGGCAGATAGTCACCCGTAGCCCCCAACACACTTGTGCCCTTACCCCCCCCCCCCACTCCCCTCCTCGCCTGCCCTGTGGATCAGCATTCTGTTGGGCAGACAGACACCTCCTCCCAGCAAGCTTAGGAAGCAGGGGGAGCTGCTGCAGGGTGCAGGGGGAGGCTTCTCACGTCTTTGGGATCTGTAGCAACTGACTGTCTCTTCCCTTTGGTCCCAGCCACACCCTCCACACCTCCAGCCCCCTGGGTCCCCTGCCCCTTGACCCTAACCATCCTGCCCAGAAGTCATTGGGGGGGAGGGGGGCTCTGGCCATTCCTCACCTTGGCCAGCAGGTGTCAGACTTTGTCCAGCTGGAAGGAAAGGCCTTTTTAACCATGTCCACCCCAGAGCCAGACCTTGAAGGTCTGGGTTAGTTGTGGAGGGGCAGAGGGGTGACCTCTGACTCAGCAAGACTAAGGGCCCAGACACTGGGGCGCCTGGGAAAGTGCTGGACCCAAAGTGGTCTCTCAGGCCTTCCCTCCCCAGCCACACCCCACTGACAAGGGCTTTGTCCACTGCTGGGAAGTTGGGGCGTCAGGCTGAGTCAGGGAGCTCAAGGACTGAAGGCACAAAGGCAGGGATAATTGTGGCTCAAGGGAAGGAGGGGGGGTGGGCCCTCTAAGTTAGCGGAACACAGGCCTGGTGTGGCTCTTCCCCATTTGTGTTTGTGTGTGTGTGTGTGTGTATGCGCGCGTGCACGCGCACGCACACGTGCTCTCAGGTAAATGCTTAAAGGAGTCCCTTCCCAGACCCAATTGAGCCTTGAGTCCTGGTGTCAGGCCAGTCCTTCAGAGAAGGGCAGGGTGGAGAGGGAGTAGGTTGGTACTGACCTTGACCACTGCCCTCAAGGGACTGCCCCATCTTGCTCCAACTCTTGGACCCAGCCAGTCCCCAGGGCATGTGGGCCAGAGGGCTTCTCCCCACTGGGCCCCTACTCCTGCCAGCATGGAAGATGGTGCTCGCACACCCTGCAGGGTGCTCGGTCCTCTGGGCTTCCTGGACCCGGGCTGGAAGCCATGCCTACATGGTGGGGCCTCAGAAGGCCCAGGACGCCTCGGGGCTCCTCCCACTGCCATTTTTGAGGCAGCTGTGGCAGGAGGAGCAATGAGGAACTGAGTCACAGGGAAGCCTAATGAGCCCTCCCCGACCTGCAGGTCGCTGTGTGAGAGGTGGCTTCTTCACAGGAGGCCCTGGGGACACAGCACCAGGAGGGGGTCCACACCCCAATACCTCAGTTGGGAGCTCTCTGGGGGAGAGTCCCATTGAAAGACACAACCATAAATACCCCTGCTTAACCCCCGACTCTCGAGAAAGTACCCTGGACCCTCCGTTTGCCACTCCATCTTTAAACTCACATTTGGACATCCACCTGGAACTTCCGGGGAGAGAGATGCACTTTCTTATTTTTGGGTGGGGGGCGCGCAATCACTGCCACGGTGGGAGTAGGAAGCCCAGCCTTGCTCCTGGAGAGCTGCTGCTGGATTTCAACCGCCAACCCTGTGGGCCGCAGTCCCGCACACAGGCACTATGCCACCGGGGCTCAGCCCGAGAGGCTCTTTCAACGGTCATCCACGACTGTCCAGAGCCTGGAACCAGGGGCGTGCCCTTGGCTCCACGCAGCCTCTCGGGACTGTGGTCCCCTGCGCGCTTAAACCCCTCGCCTCCTCTTCCACACCACGCCGCCCCTCGCTGGCGACTCGGTCTCTCTTTGTGGTGACCCGTGTGGACTCACGCTGCGCCGGTGGGTTTCCCGGCCATCATCTGCGTGGAAGCCGGCCGCCAAGCCTCTCTTCCTTGGGGCTTCTGGGTAGGTTCAGCCCACCCTGCTCCATGCTCTGGCGGAGGCGAGAAACACACACTGTATGTGCCACCCGGGGACCTTGATCCGCTTCAGTCACGACCAGGTCAGGCGCTGTGCCCACGGCCCTGGCCTCTGACCCTCCTAACGCCATGTGCTGACTCAGCCGCGCTCCTGCCCCATCTCCAAGGCCACCCCCGAACAACCCCACCCCCACCCCATGCCCTTGTAGGAAAGCTGAATTATCAAGTGCCTTCCCTGAGTGAGGCTTCGGGCCTACCTCGAGAGACCCCTCCTGAGTGAGTGACTGTACCGCCCCTCCCCGCTCCCCTGGGAGGCCCCACCACGTGGCCCTCTTTCCTATCGTGTTGGTGGGTGCAGGCCTGAGGGTGTCTGTGACACCCCTCCAATATCTGGGCCCCTCAGGCTAGGAGGCTCCCTCATCCTTGAGGAGGTGATTGGGTCTTTGCTCTGAAGAAGTGGGTCCGATCCCTCTGGCCCCTCCCCTTCTCCACGAGTGGGGGGGCGGGGCTACTGGCCCGAGTAGGCTTTAATTCTCGGTTCAGGAAAGTCCGTCTTCCCAGGCGGGCGCCCAGCTGGTTCTCGAGTTGAGTCTTCCTGCGCAGGGCCGCCTCGGGGTGGGGGGGCACTCCAGGTCTTGAAAGTCGCCATCAACCACCGGGCCCAGCCGGTGTGTTACTTCCTGGGATTCAGGAGGAGGTCCCAGTTAACCCCCCCCGGCACTGCCCAGGGCAGGTCACCCCCTCATGCGTCCTCCGTGTGGCGCCCTGGGGCCACAGTGGTTTCCGCCTGGGAAAGGCTGGCAGGGGGAGCCCGCTCCCAACAGGGCAGTTTTCTGTCCCACGGGGTCCCTGTGTGTGGCGGTCGCGTGGGTGAGAATGGTTCAGGTGTATGAAGGGGTTTGGTTGTCCGTAACCAAGGAGCCTTCAACAGGCCGCGGCGGAGAAGCAGAATTGAAAGAGAATGCCAGTTTTGCAGGACCTGTACTTCCTTCCGTTGGAGAAGAGAGGTGGAGGTCTAGCTGAGATCTGCCCTTAGACAGTGAAGGGGTCCCCCGTGGCAGTTGCAGTGGGGGGTCCCTCAATGGAGTCCTCGGGGTCTGGGTGCTTGGAGGGGGCCTCACAGGAGCGGGTGAACAGCTCTGCTCCGCTGGGGAAGGGCGGGGGTGGGGAGGGGGGGTGTCAGTGCCAGGAGCCAACCTGTGAGGCTATGGCGTTCCTGGTGGAGGGGAGGCTGAGGAGGACAGAGCAGAGGCAGGGCGGAGGAAGGGAAGGGACACCTAAAGGCTGTTTGGGGTCAGAGCCGGGGGCTCCCTGGGGGGAAGGGAGGGGTCTCTTCCAAGTAGACCATCACTAGGGGCAGTGAGGGAGGGGAAGGTGCAGGCCAGAGAAGATGTTCTGGGGAAAGCATTTTATTTGTTAATACAAGAATAGAAATTCTGCAATAAATATCATCTAATAAATAACATCTCCAAATAAATAAATATTAATACCACAAACTTAAGAGTCATGAGTGGGTGGGGTTGGGGGTGGACCAGGGGAAACTGCCCCCCCACACCCCCAAATGCTACTGCAATGTAAACTTTCAGGAAATCCCGTGGCTGTGGCCACAGTGGCCCTCCCCAGCCTGAGACAAGGGAGGGGGCTGGCACCCAATGCCTGCTGGTGGGCCCCTCCAGGCATGGGCCTGCTGCTTCGTATGGCTGGCCGTGCCCCTGGCCTCTGGATCCGGGCTGCCTCGCCCCTCTGCCTCATCTTTCTCGGGGCCGGCCACCTCCAGGCAGACCCCCCCACCCCGAATCTGCAGCTTCCACCCCACCCCCAACCCTCTTCCTGCTGAGTCTCGCCAGCCACCATCTTTGCTTCCTGAGCTGGACCTGTGGAAAGGGCTTCAGGATGGGGAAACCACCAGTTTCCAAGGAGAGGGAGCAGCCCAAAGGCTTCCCCTCTAGAAGGCACTTGCTGCGGCAGCCCTAGTCCTAGCGCTGCTGTCACGCTTCCAGGACATGCGCCACAGGGACTGGGTGGCAGTGGCAGGAAGCCGGGGCATGAGGCCTTGGTGCCAACCGAGCCCACTCAGGGCTCCTGTAAGCAGTACTTCTGGTGGGCATGGGACGGGGCCTATTGCACCTCTTTCCCAGACCTGCAGGACTTCGGGGGGGTGGGGAACCAGGCCACTGCATCACACCCAGGGAAGCCCCAGAGGCTCATGGCACCCATCTCCTGGCTCAACAGGTGTTGGCAGTTACGGGTGTGGGAGGGGCAGCCAGGCTGCCATCAGAAGGCGGGGGCCTCCAGGCGCAGGGTGACTGCCGCGGCGGCCGGTGCCTGCATCTTCTTCTTGAGCCAGTTGAAGTCCTTGGCCGAGCGCCACAGCCAGGTCTGCAGCTCCTTCAGCAGCCAGAAGTCGTCCATCTTCTGGAGGAAGTCGCTGTGGGCAGGGCCGGGGGCCCAGGCGGGCTCCGTCCCAGGCAGGGGCTGGGGTAGCGGGTAGCCGAGGGCAGCCATGACGCCAGCGATGCTGCCCAGCAGGCCCTGGAGACTGGTGCAGAAATGGGCCAGGCCCCGGCGCAGCTCGGCTGTGGCGGCCTGGCGGTCGAGGCCACGCAGGTAGCACAGCAGGTGGTTGTAAGCCTCGTAGTTCTGGGTCAGCCGCAGTTTGTCGTTGAGGCTGCGCCACACGTCGAAGTTGACCGTGGCCCGGGGCAGGGTCTCGGCCCCTAGCCGAGGTGGGTTGAAGTCAGGCTCGTTGAAAGGGGGGCCCAGGTAGTTCAGCTGCAGAAAGGAGAGGACCATGGGGAGGGGGGGAGCAGTGCCGTGGCCCCGAGAGGGGTCTGCCCTGCTACGGGCTTGGTGTCCACACCACGCCTCCAACCAGCTGCCACTGGCAGGAAGGCCGCAGATGGAGCGCTGCTGAGAGGTGCAGAGAGAGAGGGGCCGCAGTGGGCACGCGGGCCCTGAGGACTGCCCAGGGGCAGGTGGAGAGCGAGAGGAGGTGCCGAAGGCAGGGCAGAAGTGGAGGAGGCCAGCAGAGAGGCGCCCGGAGGCTGCAGAGCTCGACAGCGCGGCTGCAAAACAGAGTCACAGTTGGGAGAGTGAGCGAGAAGGAGAGGCTGGGCACGAGGCGGACGGAGGGGCTGGGAGGCCGCCCCGGCCAGCAGCCACTGCAGTGAACTGGAGACCAGATCGCAGGGGGTTAAGGAGGGAGGGGGTGGAGAGGAAGTGGAGGCAGAGGGTGTAGAGATTTGGCAGGGGGAGACGGGAGAGAAGCGGGGTCGGGGACTAGAGGGGTAGCAGAAGCGAGGCTGGCCTTCTAGCCAGGGAGTCGGGGCTGCCTCCTTGGCCCTGGACACACTGGGTCCCAGCTGTCTGCAGGGTCGGGAGACAGGCGGGTACCCACTGACACCCCAAGGAAGGGCTCCGCTGGTCGGAGCAGGGAAGACACCAAGGCATCTGGAGAGAAGGGCAGAGGAAGGGTCTGGAAGGCATGGCGGGGGCAGGGCAGAGCCCTTGCCAGTCCCTGGGGAGAGGCCCGGGGGCCCCCGGAAAGGGCCGAGGCCGTGTCAGCGGTGAGAAAGGGAAGGAGAGGGGCGAGGCCTGGGATTGAGGGCCCGGGGGAGGTTCACACACTGACAAGCACAGAGACAAACTAATTTCCTCGGTGTGTCCTGGGGCTGGAGCCAGCTCCCCGCCACCCTCCTCCCCTTCCTTCCCTGGCTGCCGAATGGGGTCTGGGACTGGAGAGGAACTCGGAAGAGCGGCCAGCTCCCCACGGCCCCTGGATCCTCTGACCTCTGTCTTCCCTCCTGGGCTTCCAAACACCTTGGGCCCACACTCATCCCAGCCTGAGCCCCAGCAACCACCTACCTGGGTCCCTGCGGGCCCCTTTCCCAGGACCCCGAGGAGGCCCAGCCAAGGTGGGAGAGGCAGACAGAAGGGAGGCCCAGGGGTCTCGAGCCCCAGGGCCTCAGGACGAGGGCAGGGGCGAGCTGGAACACAGACATGGGAGGTGGGGCCCCTCCATCCCCACCCTGCCTGCCCGTGCCAGAGACACCACAACACGGGGTAAACAGAGGAGACTTCCCTGGCCCCCAGGGGGAGGCGGGCGGCTGGGCCAGCAGCCAGTGGGGCCGTGGGCCAAGGCGGGTGCGAGGCCTGCCCACATGCCTAGTCCTGGGGCCAGGGGGAGGGGGAGGGCAGGAGGGAAGGGCAGGAGATAGACCAGACAGGGAGACTGCTTGGAGCCAAAGGGCCCCTCCTCAGCACCCCATCACTCACCAGGTCCCCCCACTCCTTTCCTCATTCTTTACCCAGCTCCCAGACTCTCTGATACTCACGTAGGTCCCAGCCAAGCTTCGGAGTTGGTGCTCCAGGTAGCGGGTGAGGTCATAGGTTTTCTGGATGGAGGGGCCCGGCCCCGGGTCCCCTGTGCGGTTGAGGGCTGGCACTGCGGGGAGGTGCCAGAGCACAGTGCACAGGCAAGCTAGCAGCCCCCACGAGTCCCCTGCAGACAGGAAAGCAGGAGAGTGAGGGGGGGGGGGACCCACGGGAAAGCAGCTGGCAGCCCCTCAGGTGCCTGTCCCCACCTTGGGCCAGGAAAGAGTGGGGAGCGGGGGGGGAGGCGCCAGATGGGAGGCAGAGGGGATGGAGGAGGGGACATGTTCCTGGCCTGAGAAAGTGTGTGTAGAG
>PVJH01039942.1:0-16061 GCA_004026705.1 Nesogale talazaci | reverse complement strand
AACCCCAGACTGGGAGTCAGGAGACAAGGGGACCCCCCCTTGCCTTCTTCAGCTCTGCAGTTCAGGACACAACCTGGCTCCGCGTGGTCCAAGCCTCAGGATGCCCACGTATAAAACATGGAGGTGGAACCTGCTGGGCTCTCCCAGGATGCTCCCAGGAGCCATTGCATCAGAGGCCCCCAGGGAGCCGGTGGAGATGCGTGTCCTTAGGCTCTGGCCCACACGCTAGCCAGCACTAGGCTCCGGAAGCTGGCCTGGGCATCTGCTTTCAACGAGGTCCCCAGGGGTTTCCATGTGCATCCAAGGGGGCATGTGCACAGAGTCCGAGTTCTGAGAGATGCTTGGCAGGCAGGTAGGCTGCACAGGTGAAAGGTGGGAGGGCGTGTCCTGACGGGTCTACGGAGGCTCGACAGAAGGTATTTGCATACGTGTATTTTCTTTCGTGTGTGTGTGTGTGTGTGTTTGTTTTGTTTTGTTTTTTGGCATCACTGCCCTCAGGTGGTGGGAGTAGGAGGCCCAGCCTTTGCTCCGTGGAGCTGGAATCGAACCTCCATCCCAGTGGGCCGCAGTCCCGCGCACAACCACTATGCCCCCGGGGCTCAGCCGTGTGTTTTTTTTTTTTTGTGGTATCACTGTCCTCGTGGGAGTAGGAAGCCCAGCCTTGCTCCTGGAGAGCTGCTGCTGGATTCGAACCACCAAGCCTGTGGGTCGCAGTCCCACACACAACCACTATGCCACCAGGGCTCAGCCACATGTATTTTTTTTTTTTAATTTTATTGGGGGCTCTAACAGCTACTACAACATTGAGTACATCATTTGTATCAAGCACATTTGCACACATATTTCCACATACATTTGTGTATTTTCTTTTACTGCACATATACCCGTCCGTGAAGGTGGTGGGAGAGAAAAACAACACAACAACCTTAGAGTGGGAAAAAAAATGTGGAACAGAACTGAAAGCCTTGGAAGGGAGCACGCTTCCTGGTCGGAAAGAGGCTGGTGAGGCCCTCGCCCTTCAGGTCTGGAGTGGAAGTCGGCGCCATGTTGGAATGATCAGGCGTTTCAGATCAGAAGGGCAGCAGCCCTGGGCCCGGGGCAGCCGTCAGAGGGTAGGAGAAGGGGGAGTGGACACAGGGGAAACCGGACAGGGCCAAGGTCGAGCGAATCCGAATGGGTGTGAATCTCTGAACGTGTCAAACTGTGATCAGGCCTTCACCTCGCTGCCAATCCAAAGTGAAGAAGAAGAAGGGCGTGCCCTCACAGGCTCCCAATAGATTGGACTCTGTTACGCCCCCGGATGGTTCTTTTTACAGAATCCTCTTTTTTTTGGGGGGGGGAGGGGGGAGGTAAGGAGCACCTTGCAGAAGAGAGAGCGAGCTGTTCCAAGTCCAGGGTCCCCAGAGAGCTGAGTGAGGAGGAAACCCTCCGGCCTTGAGGGCGGGCCTTGGAGAGAGTGGTAGTGCCCACCGCAGAGCAGCGGCCAAGGAGGACCAGCCCCGAGGCGGGGAGGAGGGGGGTGGAATAGAGAGAGCAGGGCCCTAGGGCAAAATGTCTGTCTCCCACCACTTATGCATCCTGACCCCTGTAGCTGGATGGGTGGGGCAGAGCCTCACCACCCAGCCCCGTCCTCTATGCTGCCTCCAGTGTGTGTCCCAGTGTGGCCCTGCACGCTGCATTCAGTCACTTGGGGAGCTGGCTAGACCTCGAGTTCCCTGGCCCTGCGGCACCCATCCCCAGGCTGGTCTGGAGTTGGGGAGCCACTGCCCCTGGGGACGGTCTTCCCCTCACCCCCAGACTCCCTTCCTGCCCCACCCACCCCCACCCGCCTTCCCCACCGGCCGGCCGTGGGCTCAGATTTCACACGCAGAGAGGGCGCGATGGAAAATGACACTGAAGGGGGGCCTGGCATTACCGCGCCGCGGATGCCTGCAAACCCGGGAATCCGCTGCGGGATGCGCCTGGCTGGGGCCTGGAGGCCCCCTCCCAGTGTCGGAGCCCTGCGCAGCGCAGCGCAGCGCCGCCGCCGCCTCCCTTATAAACCCCCGAGCGCGCGCGCACGGACCGCGGCGAGGTCTTGAAAGCCAGCGCACCTCCTTTCATTAGACTAACAAATAACACGGAACAGAAAACATCTGTTAACAACGGCCCCTAATGCTCTCAAGATGGAGCCGCGGGCGGCCAACAGGCTGCTGGGCCAAGGTGGGCTCAAGTTTTGCCTGCTGTGTGTGCGCCCTGGACCCCCCTTCCTGCACCCGGTGGGACCCTGGAGGCTCCTTTCTGGCCTCTTCTCCACCCTGCACCCCACACCCCCCTTTCTTCTTGCTGTGAGGACAGAGCCCCGGGCACCGACCATCCCCACCCTGGGCAGTTTGCCCACGCTCCCACGGCGGGTGGAGCCTCTGAGCCCCCTGTTCCCAGCACGGCGAAGTTCAGGGCACAGGTACTGGGCTCAGGTGGGCAGGCTATCGACGTGGCTCAGACACAGGTCCTGCCCTCAGAGGGCTTCCTGGGTTACAGCTGATGGCAGGTTGGGATGGGTTCAACTTGGAGACAGCAGGCCCATGCTACCCCCACTGAGGCCCGGCGGGCGTGAAGGCAGAGGGGTCTCAGCACGCAAACTTTTGCCAGGATAGACGCCAGGGAAGCATGGTCCCGAAGCTTGGGGAAGACGGGGCACCCATCCTGGAGACGGGACATCCTGGGGAAAAAAACTCTCAGAGTTGGCACGTGGTTCTTTGTTCCCTCTCACCATGAGACCACAGAAAAGAAGCCTCCCTCCTTCCCCATGCACCCCCAGCTCCAAGTCTGCCCTGCTCTTTGGCTCGGCAAGCAGCAGCTGGACTTGACTCACTCATCAGTGGGGAAGGCGTTCAGTGAAGGCTTCCTGCTGGGAGAGCCCTAGCAGCAGGCTAGACCTGGTCCCTAACCTCCTGGAGCTGAAAACACAACAAGCAAGTCGCCAAAGCAAATCCCCACTGGACAGAGGAGAAAAACGGAGGCGCCCGAAGGCAGTGACGTGTCCGAGGCCAATCAGAAAATAAGCAGTGACCCTCATGGCCTGAGAACAACACCGGCCACCTGGGACCAGAACTCCAGGGACTTCTTGCTGATCAAGGCCCAGAGACAGACTGCCCCTCCCATGGCCCTGCTTCTGATTCTGAAACCTCTGCAAGGAAGATTGACCCTCTTGCTGGCCCTGGACCTGTGGGGGGTGGGGGGGGAGAGGAGTGATGGGGTAGGTGGGTGGAGTTTGACCTCCTGGAACTGGCTGTGGTGATGGAAGGGCCGGACTGGGGACACGAGTCAGGGAGGGATCCCTGCCTTTGGGCATCTTGTGTTCCTGAGAGGTGTGGCATTTTCGTTGGAAAGCCAGGCTGCACCCCAATGCCCCACCCCACCCTGGCCCAGAGGAGCAAGCTGGGAGAGCATCAGGGCTGGAAGAGGGGAATTGCTGGAGACAAGACGTGAACATGGACCGCTCTGCTCTCATGAGCTCTCTGCTGAAGAAAACTGTGGCTGTGGAAGGGTCCTCCTGGTGGGGCTGCTCTAAGTGGGGGCTGCTGCTTCCCCAGGGAGGAAATGTGGGGGGACATTCCCCCCACAAGTGCTCGCTGGGTGCTTCCTCTGGGCCAGTGCTATGCAGCTGGTGTGATTCCTGCTGCCCAGGGGCGCAGGAACAGAGGGGCGGCTAGGAGGATGGTGCTGGGCCTGAGGCTCTGGGGAGGCTGCCGGAGGTGGCACTGGATGGGGAGAGGGAGTTAGCCAAAGGGAAGGGCCCCAGGGAAGGAGCGGCAGAAGCAATGGCTCTGAGGTGAGGAAGAGCTTGGCCTGTGCGGGGAGAGGTGGGAAAGGGCCCTGCTTCCAGACTTGTGTTTCCTGCATGGAGAGGTGGGGAGCCCTCTGCACATGCAGGGGCACCTTCCCCCGTGACTCACTCAGCGAGATGTGTGATCCAACAGTGAGGAAACCAGTGCCTGACTTGGGGCAGCATGTGGGGTCCAGCGGTCCTGACTGCCCTGCGCAGCCCTTGAAGGCTGGCCCGCCCTGCCTGACCGTGGCCCTGCAGCCCTGAGAGCTGGTTTGGGAAGAGGGGGCTGCAGCAGCCGCCCAGAGCCAGCGCTGAGCATACCCATTCACCCACCCTCTGCAGGCCGGCTGCCGATGTCAGGGGACAGCTGTGGGATTAAAGGTGACAGAGGGGTCACCTTCACGATGGCCCGCACCCAGTGCCACAACGCCCCCAAGGTGAAGTTTTCTAAACAGACTCATGACCCAGCCGAGGAAGGCTGCCCTGGCCGCTGCAAACCCTGCCTCCTGCAGGGGTGGAGGGAGTTTGGGGGGCTGTGGGAGAGTGGGGACAGTTTCGCTGAGGGAGTCGAGGGAGTATGACTAAGTGTGTGTATGAGATCATCATCGTCATCCCCATGGTCACGATCACTGTGATCCTGGCAGGCAGGGCCAGTGACTGTGCACCTACTATGTGTTGGGCCCTCTGCACGGATCGCCTCAGGACCCCAGACCCCTGAAGACCTGGGTAGCCGCATGGTCCCATATTCCAGAGGAGGAAGCAAGAAGGAACACACAGGGAGGATGTCATGGTGCCAGGCCTGGCTCTCCCACTCGTCCTGGCCCGGAGCACCCATCCTTGCCAGGCTCATTCCAGAGGGAGGCCAATAAGGCCCAACACCCTGCGAGCAGGGGCTGCCCAACAGAACACCAGCTGCTCCCTGACCCTCAAAGCCGGGGCCTCTGACCTCCCCGCACAGCACCCTGGCAACGAATGCACAGAGAGGGTAGCTGTTCCCTGAGAGCCCTGGGCAATAGGCCTCCTCTAAGATGGGACATGCCTCTGTCTGGGTCCTTCAGGGGAAACGCCTGTCCCTCTCTGAGTCTCAGACTCCTTAGGTGCAAGTGGGCCGCTGACTATGCCTGGGACTCAGGGTTGTTCAGAAGATTCGCTGAGAATCAGGGCTGGCCTCCATGGATACGTAAAACCAGGCTTTTTGCCGTCAGGCTCTTTGCCATGGAGTCTGTGCCAGCTCACAGCCACCCCGTGGGTTTCTGAGGCTGTCACTCTGTATGAGAGTAGAAAACCCATCTTCCTTCCAAGGAGTGGTTTCAAACTGCTGACCTGGCACTGAGTAGCCCAACTTGTAGCTGTCATGCCTCCAGCGCTTCTGGGTGCAGCGTGAACACCCAGTGCGTTTCCTCTGGGCCACCGCCCTCGGCAGTGGGAAGCAGGGCAGACGCACAGCTCAGGGCAGGCAAGCCCCTTTCATGGATGGAAAAGTCAAGGTCCCTGTTTCCTACAGCCCCAAAGGAAGAACTGAGATGAGTGACAGAGCTTAGGGCTCTAGGAATGAACTCCAGTGACCCCTACTGGAACCTAACTCTGATTGCTATAACTCAGATGAGCTAGCCAACCCCCTGGGCCCCCTGACAGGACCCACACTCCCTGCCCTGCACTGCCCTGCACTGCCCTGCTCAGCTGTGTTGGTTTGTCCCAGACTCGGCCCTCGGGGCCGCCTGGGCCCGACCGCTGCTCCTGTGCAGGAGGCAGCATCCTGCTTCGTTTTACATGGCACGGGTGGCCACCGTATCTAATTTCTTAACAAACATCTTCTATAAAACACAACACAACTTTTTATAATGTGGTGTGCGAGGTGAAGAAACCCACAGGAGAGACGAATTGCAGCTTGGAGAGTGCTGCAGCTAGGATGACGGGAGGGGAAGATTGAGCTCTTAGAGGGCTCTCACCGGCGTCTCACTGTGCGTCTTGTGGGGCACGGACGGACACACACACATGCACACACAGCCCCTGGACTCCGTCGAAGCTGGCTTAGACATGGTGCCTGCACTTGTGGGGACGCAGATCTCCATGTTGACCTCCTTCCCTGCCCAGAGCCCTGCCTGCCTTAGAGGCCCCGAGGCCTGCTCCCAAACATGAAGTCGCCCTGGGTTGTGCAGGGCGGTGGCAGACGGGCATGCACAGAGCTGGGGGATCCCAGCAAGAAGTGCACGTGTCAGGATGACCTCTGTGAGCAGGGGTTCCCGAGGCTTTAGCCGACAGACCCCTCCACCCCCAAACCAGAACCAGATGGAAGCCCAAGTGAATGAGAGAGACGGCCTCGGACAGGAGCCACAGTCTGGGATGGAGGGAGGGAGAGCCCCCTCTAGAGAGGACAAAAGTGGAATGAGGGTATGCCCTCAGGCCCTCGAGGCCAGCCCAGAACCTACTGTGCCTAAACACGGGGTTCTGGGGGCTGCTTCTTGTTTTCTTCAAGACGGGCAACGAGGGCAGAGACTGGGAGAGTCGGATGCCACACATCCCGCTCTCTATCTTTCCAGTGGTACAGGAAGGCCCTCGGGACAGAGCATGAGTCAGGAGGGTGGCAACTCCCGGGAGCCGTTGCTCAGTGAGGCCTGGTGCCATGACCTCCTGCGGTCCTTGAGCCCCCAGGCCAAGGTTGAGAAGCCAGGGCACCCTTGGGAGGACTGGTGGCCGCTCAGCCCGAGAGCCTTCCCCTCTGCTCACCTGTAAAGTGGGGACAATGATGACCCTGGTTCCCAGGCCAGGGCTGTGGCGGCAGTGAGAGAGGACTGGCACGTTGAGCCAACTGCTATCAACCCAAACCAAACTCCCTGCCATCTATCTGGGCGATGCCGACCTCCCAGCGGACCCTGTAGGGCAGGGTAGAACTGCCTGTCCCTGCCACTCTTCATGGGAGTGAGAGCTTCATCTTTCTCCCTCGCAGCGTCTGGTGGTTTCGAACTCCTGACCTGGAGGTTAGCAGCCCAAGGTGTAAGCGCTGTGCCGGCGGGGGTGGGGGTGGGGGACCCCTCTGCCGCAGCTACAGTCACTGTGATCCTCACCGCTGTTGTTACTATGTGAAATTCAGGGTGGGGGGGATGTCCCTGAGAAAGGAGGACCTGAGGACCCAGCCACAGCCTTAGACCCTGCTGGTCCCCAGGGACCCTCCTCCCCTCTGACCCGGGCAGTGGGGAACTGCCACACGCAAAGGAGCAGCTCAGACCCTCCACCCCCAACCCCACCCCGGGATGGGACAGTGACAGCAGAGACGGGTTCTCCCCCTGCCTCCCCTTTGGTTTTTCGGGTAGTGCTCAAGAAGGGGTGAGGGTGCAGATGGGGACCCCGCCCTTCTGTCAGCAGGCTGCACCCCACCATCAAGGATGGGGGGGTTCCCCAGCCTCTGGCCCAGAGGACTGCTGGGTCCCCAGAGCAGGGTCGAGAGCAGCCCCTGAGGGGGAGGAGATGGCAGTCAGGGCACAGAGGTGGTGACGCCCAACCTCCTCTGGCTTCTCAGCTGCCACGCGGCAGGGGTCAGATTCACCCTCGCTCCTGACACCACAGCCCTCGCCTCCCACCCCGCGTCCGAGAGCCGGCTGCGGTGGCCACCCAGAGGTCAGAGCAGGACTCAGGAGTAAGGGCTCACTGCAAGTCCGGATGGGTCAGAAAACGCCAAGGGTACAGTCATCGGTCCCCACGTCTCCTGCTGGGCCGTAGTCTCTCAGCCCCGTGGTCCCTGGGCTCACGGTCTGATGGCCTTGGTGCTGCTCTTTGGTTCGGCGCCCTGCTCTCAGTTTCTGGGGCCCCAGCCTTAGCCTCTGTCATTTCCGACAGAGTCTGCATCTGCCCTCATGATGGCTCTGGGCTTGATCGGCCTGCTCCAGATGCAGAGACAGCTCCTCCTCGGCGTGGGAATTAAAAGGCTTCTGCCAAGGAGACCTCAGCCCACCACTCTGTCTCCCCTTCTCCCCACACGTGCCTCTGCCTGCCTCCCCCCCGCCCCCCCTCTGTTGACATGGCTTCTTGGGGCAGACTCACTGTCCTCAGGGCCTCCCCTCCCAATGATAAAATGCTAACCAGACCCCCGTGAGATAAACCATGCAGCAGCACACAGGGCCTCCCCCACCCTTATAGAAGGGTGTGGAGCTGCCCATTGTACAGACAGGAACTGGGACCCCTTCTCACCCCCTCTGTATGTTGGCACGGGGCAGGCATCCACCATACAGGTAACGGGAGGCAGGCGATGTGGGGTGCAAACCCAGGTGGGGGCCTCCAGTGTTGCTTCTGCCCCTGCTCTCTCCATTGGGCAAGGCTGAGGTGGCCAGGTTCCCGAGTGACTTGGGAGAGGGACTCCTGACCAGACCATGTGACAGGGGTGGGGCTGACAGCAGCGGAGGAGGCATTCCAAAGGCTCTGAGGCATGGTACTCACGGCAGATGGGGGTGGGGGGTGAGGAGGAGCCAGAGTGGAAGGACACACTTCTCTGATTCTGCCAGGGAAAGGATAAGGCTTCAGGTATTGCTGGGCTGGGTGGCAGCCAGGACTGTCACCTGTCAGAGAGAGAAAACAGTCCCTCAAGCGAATGGAAACACACAGCGTGGGCTTTAGGCACGGCTTGCTTCAGGGTGTAAAACCACAGCACCTGGTTTGTCTTTGGCTCCATCAGCCTCCTTCCCCCAAGAGGAGCCCTGGTGGTGTCGGGGGTTGCATGCTGGCGCTCTAACTACAGGGTCAGCTGTTCGAAACCACCACCTCAGGAGGATGAGGACGTCTGTTTCCTCCCAGAGCTGCAGCTTTGGAAGTCTACAGGGGCAGGTCTGTCCTGTTCTCAGAGCAGACTTGACGGCACTGCTTTCTGTACACGGTCCCTCTTCGAAGCTCTGTCTTCCAAAGAGCCGTCCTTCACGCTCCTGTACCAGGAGGCTCCAAAAGTTTGAGGGGGAAAATCCATTCTCTTGTAATTCCATTTCTTCCAGGAACGTGTGTGTGTGTGGGGGCATCACTGCCTCTGGTGGTCATGGGCGCTACCTAGTGCCGCTCCTGAGAGCTGCCCCTGGATTTGAACCGCCAAGTCCGCGGGCCGCAGTCCCACACTCAACCACTTATGTTACCAGGGCTCAGCCAGTTCCAGGAGCTTTTTAAAGGCCTTCTGTGTCACCTTGAGTCACCTGGGCCTTTGACCCCAGAGTCCCTGCAGAAAAGAAACCATAATCTCTTCCACAAAAGGCCCAGCGAAAGACTCACTGTGCCCTGATTGGGTCTGTCCGCTCCTGAGCCAATCACAGAGGCTTCAGGGAAGGTGCTGATTGTCCCAAAACCAAGTGGGGGGTAAGAGGGGGCACTTCACTTGAACCCTAGGCCTAGAGGGAGGTTGACCTCCAAAGGGCTACTCCTGGGCCTAACAGAGCCCAGATTTATAACAGTCTCCAAGCAGCACTGGATCCTGTATTGTCTAATTCATGTGGAGGGACCTTTCTAGACTGGACGACCAAAGGCCCAGAGAAGTCAAGTAACTTTCCCAAAGTCACCCAGCTAGTGGAGAAGGGGCTTTGGAGTCACTCCTAGGCTTTCTGTCACCATCAGAAGGACCTCAAAGCAACCACTGTCTGCACTGGAGGCTGGGACAACTAGAGCTGAGCCCACCATCTGCTGTCCTGGGTTTGTCCGACCTGTTGATGGACAGCTGAGTTGTGAGGCCCTGCCCTCTTTCTTCTGAGGGGGGTGGGGAGGGGGGCTGCCACCTGTGCAGAATCAGAGTGATTCCCACTCATCAGAGTGATGTCCAGAGAGAAGCAGTGAAGGAAGCTTCAGGGAGAGGCCAACACCCACTTGCCTGACTTCAAACTCAGGCTCAGGAGCAGCTGCCCTGCCTGGGGAACTGAGTCACCTGGGACCTTACTGAGCCCAAGACCCTTCAGGGGTAGCAACCCTGTCACATTATATCACATACTCAGTGGCAAATCCACTTCGTCCATTGCCAAGAGCAGCCTGTGGCTGCACGGTCGACATGCCGCCGCTTGTGGTTGACAGTTCGTGTATGGCTTATTCATTTTGCCCCCTTCAGCCTTTACATTAGAACAAGCAAACAGAGAGCTGTGTTTCAGACCTTCCAGAAGCTTTGGAAAGCTCTGAGGCATTTTGTTCCTAATGAATAAAAAGACCTTGTCTATGAGCCATCCATCCCACCCATTCCTCTGTCCACCTATACATCAGGCACCCATCCATTATCCATTCACCCATCCATCCTCCATTCTAGGTTTAATGAGCACCCAGCATGTGCCAGACACCGCTCCTGAGGCACACATGCCCTGAAGAGGGACAGGGAGAAGGAGATGACACCCTACCAGTAAATCTAGTCAGTGATGAAGAAGTGCCCGGAGGACTCCTCCCCATCACCCTCCCCCCCAATCTAGGGCAGTGAGAAGACTGTTCCTAGAGGAAGACTCCAGTGGCGGGGGGAGGCAGGGGGCCTGGGGAAGTGGTGAACACAGAACTCCAGCAAGAGAGGACAGCCTGTGTAAATGCAGGAAGTGACCGAGAGAGGCCCCCGTGTGGCTGGTGGGAGGCTGTGGCCAGCCTGAAGGGGAGCAGGTCCTGATGTTGGCAACTGGTCTCTGGGGCTCTCCTCTGGTCTTGCACTGAACCAGGGCCTGGATGAGGAGGAGATGGGTGGGGCACTAGGTGTACCTCAGGTGGCACGTGAGCTGTCCTGGGCAGGTTTTGAGACGACTCTCTCTCTAGCTCTGCTGCCCGGGCCAGAGCTACATTAAGTAAATATGCCGGCTCAGTCACAGACTCTTTTCTCTATCTGTGGGAAGATATCTTTTCTATATCCATCACTGTGGGAGGGGTCTGGGGAGGGTGCCATGAAGGTGGGCGGAGCTACATCTTCAGCTGATCTCTTGGAGCCCCTCTGGTTTGGGCTGCCTTGGACATTGAGGGGCCCAGTGTGGAAGAGAAAGGGCAAACGTGGGCCCCGAGGCCTGGCAGGTAGGTTGACTCAGACAGGCTCCTGCTCTGGGTAGGTGGGGTGTGTGGAGGGTGCGCCCAGATGCTGTGTCTCTTGATCTCCCTCCCAGCCTCATCTTTCAGAACCCTCCCAGCGACAGAAGCCCAGAGGGATGAAGTTGCTTGCCTAGACCACCAGCCCGACCTGGGAGGCCCTTGGGGTCACTGTGCCTGACCCATTATAGCAACTGGGTAGGGATGGGGTACTCACACCCACCTGAGGTTTGGGGAGCAAGGAGGTAAAATTAATAGGTTAATAGATTCTGCCCAGGGGATAAAGACAGATCCCAACAGCGCCTCCTTCCTTCATTTGTAAAGCAAGTTCATGTCCGTGCCCACCTTGCAGGTGGACAAAACGTGGATGGGAAAAGCTGTGATGACTGGGAAGAGGCCCAGAATGTGAAGAGCCACCTTGGGCCCTGGCTTCTCAGATGATCTTGGGCCATACGCTGTACCCCCAGCCCCCCCTTCCTCACCAACACACAGCATGCTAATGTGGCCCCCCGAAACCCCAAGCACGTTCAGCATCAAGACAAGGTTGTTTGGCTCTCAAAAAGAGAGACCAGGAAGGCTTGGTGAGTCCATTCCTGGTGCCCTGGTAGTGTAGTGGTTAACCCTTTGAACTGCTAGCCACAAGGTCATGAGTTCAAAACCACCAGTAGCGCCATGGAAGAAAGATGAGACTTTCTGTATTCTCCTAAAGAGTTAGTCTTGGAAACTCACGGGGGAAGTTCTGCCCTGTCCTAATGGGTCATCACAAAGCAGAAGCGACTCATGGCGGTGAGTCTTTTGGGTCCTGTCAAGATGCTGGGCCTGAAGAGCCTAGAACCTGGGACCTGACAGCCTAGCGGGTTCTGAGCAGGGGACCAAGCCAGTGTGAGGAGGCAGGAACAGATACGGGGGCCGGAGTCCTAGATGCCAGTGGAGGGCCTTAGTAGAAGGACGAAGGGGCCATTGAAGTCCTCCTTCATGTGCCAAGCCGTCTTCTGACTGCGGGGCTTTGCGCCCTGGCTTGTCGATTTCTCTGTGTTTGTAGAGTTCTCCTTTGTAGAACAAAGTAGGAAGTGCCTGCTATTCAGAGAGAGCGTCTGCACATGAGGAGGAACAGGGGTGGGGGGCTTGCTCAAGGTCATCTGTCTAGCTAGCCAGTGGTAAGGTCAAGTGTCAATCCCAAGCAGGCAGGTTGGCTAACGACCGAAGACTCCAGCGCTTTGGGAGCTCAGAGAAGAGCAGGTGCAGAGAGGGCAGGAATGTTGGACCGATGGGAGCTCTGGAGAGGGGAAAGCCATGCAGAGAAACTGAGGAACGGCACCTTGAAGCCACTGGGCTGGCGAAAAGCAGTCCCATGGGAAGTTCTCTGCCTCGTGCACACCTACTTCCGTGAAACCCTCACCCTCCTTTGCACAGACCAGCTGTTCTCAACCTGTGGGTTGCGACCCCTTGGGGACTCGAACGACCCTTTCACAGGAGTCGCCTGATTCATGACAGTAGCCAAACGACAGTGTTGAAATAGCCACAACAATAATGTTATGGTTGGGGGGTCCCCACCACAGGAGGCGCTGTGTGAATGACTCGCGGCGTGAGGAAGGCTGAGAACTGCTGTTCTAGACGGACTAGACACTGTCGGATCCTGTTGGAGCCACCTCAGGAGAGCCAAACCCAGGACAAAATCAATCCCAGCTGTCCGTCCGGGTCATGGCAACACCAGAGGACATGGGTTTCCGAGACCACGGTCCTTTACGGCGGGGAGCGGCGAACCTCTCCTTTGCCCCAGAAGAGCTGGCCGGTTTGAGCCCCGGGCCTTGCAGCACTTCACTCCTCTCCTGAGAGCCCACTGCCACGGTCCTGGGGATTTTGGAAGCTGGTGCTCCAACACAGAACCACTTAATAATTAAGTAATGCGAAGACATATTAAACCAGGGTACTAGAGACTCAAAACCCATCTTCCCCTAGCAGTTTGACCGTATGTCACGAATCATCCGCCCTCTTGACGTGACTTTGCCTGCTAGGTGATAGAAACAGGAGCCCTGGTGGTCCCGTCGGGTACACACTGGGCTGCTCGTCACAAGGTTGGCCGTTCAACCCCACCGGCTGCTGCTCGGGAGAAAGATAAAGCCATCTGCTGCAGGACAGGTCTGCGGCTTCAGAAATCCCACAGAGGGCTGTGTGTAGTAGCACTGACTCGAGGGCAGCGCTTGCTGTGGGTTTAGTGTGCTACTGCACAGTTCTTTCCAATGTCACCATCTCCGACACTGACCATGGTGGAAACAGGAATACTTCCAGAAATTGGCAGCTGCTGTGCATTAGGGGTACCCCTTCCCCAAGAACAGGCTATTCACATTGACCAGCATATGGCTGGCAATAATTCAAATATATAATCAGATACAATATAATTTATAATCTTACTGTAGAATAGTGCTAATTTGATCATCATATTTAATACAATCATATAGAAAATGTGTTATATCTATAAAGCTTTCCCAGGATAATGTTTGAAAAGTCTTGGGGCAAAACTTGCCTCACCCAGAGAACCTACAGTATGGATCAGGAGCGTGACACAGGGGCTTCGTGTCAGGCTGCTAGCTGGAAGGTCAGCAGTTTGAAACCCCCACTGCTCCAAGGGAAGATGGGGCTTCCTCCTCCAGTAAAGAGAGTGATTCTGGGACATGGACAGGGGCATTTCCAAGCTGTTCGTCAGGGTCACTGGACGGCAGTGGGTTTTGACTTTGAGTCTTCAAAGGAGCTTGGCAGCTGATGAGAGGGTGGTGGCCGGAACTCAGTGGTCTAATCCCGCAGGATGGGGATGTGGCAATCCATTCTGTCGCTCAGGGTCCCTCTGTGCCCCTCAATGGCAGGGGACCTTCATCCTCAGCTTCTAGGTGACCCCTCGTGAGCTCACCTGAGGATGAAGGGCTAGGTGTAGCCCCGAGAGCCACAGTCCTCAGCACGTCTCCAGGTCATTGTAGGACACGCGCAGAGCAGCCACAAAGCTGTTCCAGGCCATGTTCCAGGCAAGGTCAAGCTCGCCGGATTCCACGTGCTTTCTGCTGCTCTTACAAGAGGCTTGTGCTGTCTGTTAGTGCTTGTTTGTTGTTATTTCCACGATTTAAAATGGCCTCCAGGGCTGAGCCCCGGTGGCGTAAGTGGTTGAGTGCGGGGCTGCGGCCTGTGGGCTTGGCGGTTCAAATCCAGCGGCTGCTCTCAGAATCAGCGCTGGGACCCAGAGTGACCCTGTCTGTATACAGTAGGTCAAAACACTGCTTTGCCCTACACAATCATGCGACCCCAGTTCTGCTCCGTCCAGCATGGTGGTCAAGAGCCCCATTGGTTCCCCAGCGCAGGATTAAGAGAGGGCATTGCCCAGTGTTCTCAAGTGCGTGACGGCGTGACGGGCCTGATGGAGAAAAACAGGTGTGTGAGAGAAGCTCCCTTCAGGAGCAGCGCCGTTGACCATGAGTTTAAGGTCAATAAATCGCCAGCATGTGTTGATTCGGGTGTCTCTAAACAGAAACACACACCAGAGCAAGCTGCACATCTCTAGATTAACAAAGGCATGTGACCAGAGGCTTGCAGGGACCTACCCCTGGGATGCACAGGGGATCTGTGGAAAGCAACTTGGGGAGCCCCTTTCAGAGTCATCACAGCCCCCACAGTCTCGCCACATGGCCATCGTTCGGTATCCTCCTGGCCAGTGTTTGCTGTGACCATCGCCCCCTTGAATGGCAAGCCTCGCCCCTGGCTGTGTGAAGCAGACCGATATTGTCCCCTTTTGGAAAATGTCAAGGGAGGTTGGATACTTTAAACTATCAGGCCCCAGGTAAGAGTTTGCCATCTGGAAACACATGTCTGTTAATCATGTATGCCCCTCAAGAGGCAGAGGGAGCCCAATCCGCTTCTAGTGTCCTCCTGTCACCTACATGGGGCTTTTCAGAAAAGAGGGGGGGGGGTGTGATGGCACATAGTATGTTCCTCGCTGTGTCCCCTGAGGCAGAGCCCCAAGTGGGGAGTGACAGGCAGGCTCCTCAGCGTTCTTTTTTTAACTGGCTGCATGACCTTAGAGAAGTTTCTGGCTCTTTCAGAGTGATGAGGATTCTGGGGAGTCACGGAGGGCCTGAGATGCACAGGGGATCTGTGGAAAGCAGCTTGGGGAACCCCTTTCAGAGTCATCGCAGCCCTCAACGGTCTCTCCACATGGCCAGAAGGTCAGGCAGAGGCCTCACGGTGGGTCAGGCCTCCCCTTTCTCACCAGTCCTCAGTCCACCTGATGCGCCCAGGAGCAGGGGCTCACCATCAGAGAAGATGGCATGCCACATGGCAGCTGAGAGAGGTTTGGGGTCATGGGCAGGATGTGGCGCCTACAGGTTCATCTTTGGGGTCGTGCAGAGAAAATGCCGGGGACAGAGTGCTCACTAGCAAGGCAAGTAGGGACTTGGGCTAACGGGCAGCGAGCAGTGTCACACAGATCTCACGGCTCACTCAGTAAGGCAGCCAGGGGGGCTGTGCTTATCTGCATCCTGGGGTCCTCTTGTCCCCGTCAGGGTTTGAGATCGTGCGAAGAGGCCTTGATTCTGTGGGAAGGGGCTGTGCGGTTGGAGAGAGATCGATGCTGGCCAGTCCCGGAAATAGAATCTTCGACGTGGTAGAAAAGCAGCTGAAGTGCTCACTGGAGATTCCTAAGTGAGCACAAGCCAATCCAAGATTAGCAGCGATGATCCGGCACTGCGCTCAGCACACGTCTGTAGCTCGCAGACGGGTGACAGGACCTGGCTGAGACTAAGGCCTCGTGACCACCCACGACCATTCTGGAAGGGCCCCTACCCCCAACTGAGAGCCTTCAGGGTCTACAGGGCACCTGCAGGGAGTCCCCACTCCAGAGGCTTCTGGCTAAGTGGGGGAGGAAGGAGAGGCAAGGGGAGGGTTCTGAGCCCGGGAGTCACCATCTGAGGTGCTATTAGAGAGACCAAGAGTACCAGCTCTTTGGTACTTCCAGAAACTGCCTTTGGGAAGAGACCAGACACAGAGCAGGTAGATACAGCCAGTAGATGCCCTCCCGAGTCTTGTACCTGCTCCCGGCTCCACTTGACCAGGTGGGCCCAGGGGACAGGTGATAGCTTGTCCTGGCCAGTGGCCTGGCCCCTCCGCCCCCCATCCCTTTCTGGGCTGCAGAGAAACAGCTGAGTCTTACGGTGGGTGGCGCTGAGCAGAGGGCAGGGCTAGGAGCGCCCCAGTTTGCTTGACTCCC
>PVJH01039941.1:0-16077 GCA_004026705.1 Nesogale talazaci | reverse complement strand
GGGTGCACCACGGTCCCCAAAGGGAGGTCTCTGGTTTTCCACACAGTTAGGAGGCCTGGTGGGATTTGCTTCATGCACTACGTCGGTGGTTCTGTGAGTCACCACCCCTTTGGGGGGGGTAAGCCACTCTTTCACAGGGGTCACCGCAGACCATCAGTAGACACATTTTAACACATATTATATTAAGACTGTCACCCACTCTGTCACCCAGGCTTCTAGACATTTCATTGACTTGTCATTAGAAGTCAATATTTCACGATGTACAATGTCATATTGCTTTGTGATTGATCACTATGCTTTCATTAGCTTCCATTTGTCACGATGAAAATACATCCTGCATATCCGGTATTTACATTCGGATCCCTAACAGTAGCAAAATGACAGTGATGAAGTGGCCACAAAACGGGTTTTATGGCTGGGGGTGGGGTCGCCACCACCTGAGGACCTGAATGAAAGGGTCGTGGCGTGAGGAAGATTGGGAAGGCCTGGGCGAGGTGGTGGGGCTGGATCCCGGGGCCGCCTCCACAGGCAGTGGCTGTGGGTGCCGGTGGACTGGAACCCCGGGCAGCTTCGACCTCCGCAGCCTCCCCTGTGGTGCTGTGGCTCGTTGGTCCGAGTGTGGGAGCTTTGCTTTCTTGATGTCGGGGTGAAAGCCACAGAGACCGGTGCAGCTGGGCCTTGGGGCTCCTCCGAGTCTTCTCTGCCCTGAGCACGCCTGTCTGGGGCGGTTGCCCGGAGGGTTGTCTGGTGTCGTGGTTAGCGCCGGCAGGCAGACACCGAGAAGCTGCTGCGGTGTTGTCATGTGCCACATCCTCCCGGAGAGCAGGGTGTTGATGTGGTTACGGTGACAGACTTTGTGGTAACCCACGGTGGGGAGACCGGGGCTCAGGCTCACACTTGCCATATGGGGGGGGGACTTTCCCCACCCAGACCTGCAGGAGGAAGCCAACGAGGGCAGGAACAGAATCAAGAAGGTTGTCACCGGGTTGTGGCCAGACGTCCCCTTTTAATTCCTGCGAGTAGCCAGCCAGGGTTCCCTCGGGGCACGTCACATCCACCTCCTCTGGGTTCCATTCTAAGGACCTGGATGGGCTCCATATCCTTCTCAGGCACACGGCAATGGACCCCAGACAAAAGAACAAGAAAACCCCCAGTCTGTGTCCAGCAGACCACCCACCCAAGACGGGACACCCCCTGAGCTCTGTGCGTAGCCCCTGGTTCACTGGCTGCGAGAAGTCCTTGTCCATGTGCCTGTTTGTCCAGTCCTTCTGAGAGGGCACGGCCCGTGTCCAGGGAGAGGCCAGGTGGCTCACAGCTCAGCTTCTCCCAGCTGGTTGATGTTGCGTGGCTTGTCCGGACACAGAATGAGTCCAGGCCCAGCAGTTCTCCCAGGGATGTCTGTCTGGAGGAGCGGCGGAGAATGGCATCCCAGTGACATATCATCCCTATCCTGCCTCTGTCCTTTTAGCCCATCTGGCCTCTCCACCCACCTATCATCTCTGGCACCTACTTACCTGTGAGCTGGAACCAACCTGGTAGAGCGGGGTCTGTTTGGAGTCACCTACCTCTCATGATTAAAAGGGAAAAAACACGTTTTGACGTTGCTGTGGCTGCAGGTCTGGTGGGAGCCCGGTCCTCATTTCTCCCCAGGATCACACCCAGAAGCACAGGTGCAGACAGACTGTCCTGCTTGGGAGGTCAGGGCTACCTGCCCATCAGTACTGCCCCTAGCTCCGGGCTGTGTCAGGCTTGGGGCAGTCGGGCCTGAAAGAGGGGCGTGAACTTGGGTCCTGTTTGCACACACAGGGCCACCTCCATCTCACCAAGTAAACCCACTAACAGGGTCACACGGTCACAGGGGCTGCTGGGGGAACCTTGGGCTGCTCCCAACACCAGCCTTGCCACAGAAAGATGAGGCTCTTAGCTCCCACAGAGTGTCTCAGTCTCAGAAACCCCCAGGGGCAGGTGTGCCCGGTCAGGACGGGCTGGATGGCAATGGGCTTCTTGCCTTGGCTGTTCAGTGAATTTTGACGCACAGGGACCCTCTAGGACAAGCTCGAACTGCCTCCTCCGGGGGTTCCCAAGACTGTTCTTTAGGGGAACAGACTGCCTCATCTCTCTCCTCCCCATCTCACCCACTGGGCCCCCGGGGATCAGAGCACTGGAAACCCATGGGGGCAGACCGAGTCTCTTCTGCAGGGGCACTACGGGCCCCTGGCGGGCTAGGGAACGGTCAGAAGTACAAACCCACTGTATGGGAGCAGGAGGTGGTCTGCTCTGGTGAAGGTGACGGTCGCGGGACCCATCGGGGACAACTCTTCAGTCACACAGGCTCCAAACGGGTCAGAATCAAGTCCACGGTAGGCTTGCAGAGTGGACTTTTGTGGTAGGGTTGTGATGCACCAGAAAGACGTTCTTGTGAGGCCGCGGGTTAAGCACTGGGATGTTGAGCACTACGGGAGAAAGACGAGGTGTCTGGTCCTATAAAGCCCCATGAGGACTCCCCACAGGGTCTCTGTGATCGGCATCACTGGATGGCAGCGAGGCTGCTGGCGTAGTGGCTTGTAGGTTGAGCAGGGGGCAGGAAGGTCTGAAGTTGGAAACCCCAGCTGTTCTGCGGTGCAAGAGGAGGCTTTTCAGCTCGGGTAAGGAGGTACATACAGCCTTGGAAACCCACAGGGCGGGTCTACTCGTGGAGGCCCGTGCGTTGGGCGTCGGGTTGCAGTTCAAATCTAGCAGCCAGCTCCAGGGGAGGAAGACGAGGCTGTAGTAACGACTTACAGCCAGGGAAAGCCTGAGTGCGCCTGAAGCCGCGCCATGGCCTGGGTTTGGTTCATGAGCCGGAACGGACTAACGGTACCGGAGTCTGCCTGCGGCTGCGTGGGCGGGAGTGGCAGGCGCCTGCGACAGCCCCTCGGGGCAGCTGTGCTAGGCTTGTCTCTGCGTGTCCCCTGGCTTCTCCGGGCCAGCCGGCCGCCCCCCGGGTGGACGTCGTCCCCCGTGCCCTCCCGGGGCAGCGGGCCCAGAGAGGCCGCGCGCCACCCAAGGTCACACACAGCAGGGCGGGCCCAGGCTGAGGCGGCCGTCCCGGAGGCCCCGACCCCACCCCCGGCCCCCACCCCCTTTGTGACGCCGCGGCCCGGACGGGAAGGTCGCGCCAGCTCCAAGGCGGGCGCGCCGCCCCACGCAGCCGGGGAACAAAGCCACGCCGGGCCGCGCCGGGTTTTGTGCCTCGCCGGCCGCGGACGACCAATCGGTGGCGCGGGGCGGCTGGGGGCGGGCCCTCGGTGATCGACGGGGCCCGGGGGGGTGGGGTCGCGGCGGCGGCGAATCGGATTGGGGAGTTGGACGGCTCGGACCAATCAGCGGCGGGGGCGGGCCCGGCAGGCCCTGGCTGTCGCGAGAGGCGGCCGCCCCGCCCACTCCCGCCTGGGCCCGGCCGCTAGTCAGCCGTCCCGGCCGTTCGCGTTATCCCTCCGCTGCCCGTCGGCGACGCCGCGCCGGCCGCGGGCCGGATCCGTCCGCGCCGCCCAGGCCCGAGCCGCCCGCGCCGGCGCACACCCCGCCGCCGCCGCCGCCCGCGAGGCTCCCGAGCCAGCCATCCAGTCAGTCAGCCAGCGAGCGCGCGCGCGGCCCGGCGTCGGCTAACGGCGGCGCTCGGCCGAGGCGCGGGCGGGCGGCATGGCCCGGGGGCCCCCGCCGGGGAGCGACCCGCACTGACAGACGCTGCGGCGCGGGGGGAGATGGGGGCGGCCGCCTCCCGGGCGACGCCGACGACGAGGAGCAGCCGCCGCGCACCGGCCGCCGCTGGGCTCGGGCGCCGGGAGGGCGCCTGCCCGTGAGCGCGGGCCCCGAGGCCGCTCGCCGCCGCCGCCCCCGGCCGCCCCCGGCCGCCGTCCGGCGCCGCCGCCGCCGCCCCCGCCGCCCCCGCCGCGCGCGCCCCCCGGCCCCGGCGCGCCCCCCGGCCGCCCGGCGCGGCCCCCCCCGGGCCCCGGCGCGCCCCCCGGCCGCCCGGCGCGGCCGTGGCCGGGTTGGCGGCGGCGCGGCGCGGGCGGCAGCATGGTGGAGAAGCGCTGCCCGCTGCAGAGGGACGGCGTGTACCGCTGGTTCTCGGAGCTGCCGTCGCCGCAGCGCGTGGAGTTCCTGTGCGGCCTGCTGGACCTGTGCATCCCGCTGGAGCTGCGCTTCCTGGGCTCGTGCCTCGAGGACCTGGCGCGCAAGGACTACCACTCGCTGCGCGACTCGGAGATCAAGGCCAACAACCCGGCCGACCTGGGCGGCCTGACCAACCTCACGGACGAGGTGGTGCGCAGCAAGCTGCTGGTGTCGCTGGCGCTGCTGGGCTCGGAGCAGCGCGAGGCGGCGGGCGTGCTCTACCGCACGCTCACGCACATCGACTCGGTCATCCACAACTACGGGCTGCAGCTCAACGAGGGCCGCACGGGCGATGAGTTCCTGCTGCTCTTCACCATGGCCTCCAACCACCCGGCCTTCAGCTTCCACCAGAAGCAGGTGCTGCGCCAGGAGCTCACGCAGATCCAGAGCAGCCTCAGCGGCGGCCCCGCCGGGGGCAAGGGCGCGCCCGGGCCCACCTGCCCGGCCTGCCACAAGGTGCGGGGGCCCGGGGACCCTGCCCGAGGGACCCTGGGGCGGCGGGGCTCGGGCGGAACCCGCGCGGGGTGGAGGGGCACCGGGGACCCGGGAGGGGGAGGCTGGCCCCAGGTGGGGAGCACGGGGCGCCGGGACTCCCGGCAACGGGAGCGGGGAGGATCTCAAGGCAGGGGGGAGGGACTCCAGAAGGAGAGACCTGACTCTGGGACCCCAGGCGAGGAGGAGGGGCCCAGGGGAGGCGGGACCGCCCCCTCCCCTGGCAGAGAGGGCGCAACCCCAGGACGGACTCTGGGACCCCAAGGCAAGAAGGGGGACATCAGGATCCCAAAGCTCACTGCCTTACCCACTCTTAGCGACCCTATAGCCTCTAGGGACCAAGTGAGAAGAAGGGGTCTCCACGTGAGGAAGAGGGCCCCGGATGGGGAGACAGGCCCCCATCCGTGAGACTGATGGGCCCCTCGGCGGGAAAGGGCCAGGCGGCGGGCGCGGGAGGCCCCGCCGGCCTGCCCCGAGGAGCCGGAGCACCGGCCGCTGGTAGCGCTTAGCGCTCGCCTTTCCGTCCGCTCAGCGAGTTCACGACTTCTTTGTGCCTCTGGCCGCAGATTGTCGCCTGGAAAAGCGATAAGGCCTTTGTCCCCTTAATCGGGCCCTTGGGTGGAAGATAAGACTGCCACTTTACGCCTCGCCGCCTCCTCTCCGAATCTGGCGGTGATTACCCGGAGAGGGGAGGGAGGGAGGGAGGGAGGGAGGGCCGGCGGGGAGAGGCCCAGATTGCAGGCGGTGCTTCTGCCGGCCGGTGCCTGTCCGTGCACAGGTGTACATGCAGGTGTGTGTGTGTGTGTGTCTGTCTGTCTGTGCGCAGGGAGTCGGGGGTACCTTGGTCTTCTCAGCCACTTTGGATGTGACTGTACGTAGAGACACCTTGTGCTGGTAGCAAAGGCGTTTGTTTGCACGGGCTAGGGACCTTCGGAAAGTTGGGGAGAAATGTAAGGAAAAAAGATCCTGGAGGTCCGCTGACGAACCCCCACCCCCTCCTCAGGAATGTGGTGGTGTCGGCACCTCAAAACGTCCCCAGACCTTGAGATGTTTTCAAACACCAAGCCAAACCCGGGGCACAAACTTGCCTCCAGCAGGCCCCCGTAGTATTGGGTCACTAACATTTTGCCCCTAGCTCACCCTGGTTATCGCTGGCTCCCCTGCAGAGCCTGGGGTGCAGGTGTCACCGCCTGGCCTTTTCCTTTGGGAAGTTGGGAAGCACGTGCCACACCTGAGGCGGAATACCTCCCTCTGTGCTGTGTCTCTTAGCTCTTGGCTTTCCAGTGGGCTTTTGAAGTTGATCCATTCGATGTGACCTTGCCTTGATGAGTGGGAGCCAGCCTCTGCATTCTTCCCTTGGGCTTGCTCGCTTTCCGGTGGCAGCGGCTGTCCCCTGGGACCGTGGCTTTTAAAGAATGTCTTCCCCCAGGAAGCGGCTGGGGTGTATACGTGGGTTTCTAGTGCCCTCTGCCCGAACTCTGGGCCAATTTCCTTCCAGAATAACTTTTGGAAAGGTAGACATGATTTTAAATATATATATATCTTTAGTTGTGTTCGCGTGCTCTTCCCCCCAAATGCTTGTGTGTGCCAGGCAGAGAGCTGGGAGGGCAGGTGTGAGTCCCTGGAGGGCTGGGCCCGGTGGCTGCATCTCCAGCAGCCAGAGACTGAGTGAATCAGAGGCGGGCAGAGGAATTCCAATCCCCGGGGGGCAGTTTCCTGGGCTGCCAGCCTGGGGTTCCAGTGCTGGTCATCCTGCAGCGTTGCCAAAGTGCTTCTTGACGTGTGTGTGGACACAGCAGAAGGTGGTGGCCGAGCTGCGTCCAGAACAAGAGTCTCCTGTACTGGGGAGAGGCCTTTTCCGGCTAACAAAACAGCCGGGCATCAAGGGCCCAGCTGTCCCCCAGGCGCCAGGGCTGCCTTTCCCAGCTGTGTGGCCTTGGCCAGGTGCCCTGGCCTCCCAGTGTCCGTTACAACAATGAGGTCATGCGTGTGAAGTGCCCGCTCAGGTCTTCGCGGCCCTCTGGTGTGGTGGTGGTGGTGTTGACTTGTAGGGGCGTGTTCATGGGAAGCATGGTGCGTTTCTTATGGGATGAAACCTTCATGCTCTGCCAGAAAATGCTTGTGTTTTCCCCATTGACTTTTGAGGAGCTGCTGGGATGCAGCCATTGTTTTTGTTCATCCCTGGGAAATTGGCTAATTCCAAGGGTCCCTTAATAGCCAGAGTGAGCGTGAACAGCCCCGAAGCCATGGCCTCTTGATTTTGGAACTGCGATGGTGTTCGTGTGCGGTGCTCTGCCCTCCCCTCGGAGGCTGAACTCGAAGGCCTGCCCGTGGTCAGTGCTTTGCCTGGAAGGGTAAAATCTCAAGCTTTCCGATGAGTTCGCCCCAGATACCCCTTGAAGCCCTCATGCGAGTTTCTAAGCGTAGACTTGGTTCCGGACTCCCGGGTCTACCTCCTTAGAAGGGCGCTTTGGGTGTTTTTGCCCTCCTTTCCTGCCGAGTGTGTTCAGGGAGAGTCCCGTCTTCTCTGAAGCAATCCTCTGTTGGGAAGACTCTGGCTGCCCTGGGCGTGCTGGACGTCTGAAAGGGAGGGATGATTGTAAGGGGGTGGGGCGTGGGGAGACAGGACAGACTCTGCTGCCTCTGGGAAGGAAGAAAGTCTCACAGGGAAGCTGGAGCCCACTGGAGTGACCTCTGCTGAGAAGCTGAGAGCGCCACGGACAGCCTTACTCTTCCTGAATTGGGGCTTGTGCCAGGGGATTCATTTGTTGGGAGAGTTGTGGTTTTGGAAGTATCGTCCTTCTGTGTCTTGTCTGAGTGATCATGGGGGCGGGGCTTTCTGGTTCAACAGACACATAAGCACCGCCTTCGGGAACAGCCCCCCTTCAGGAACAGACCCCTTGGGACTCCTAGGTGGGGGTTTCTGGACTCTGACTTCTTTCTCCTGAAGAGGGACCAGCCTCATGAGCAACCGCACTGCCTCTGCTCACTGGTATTTGAATATGTAAAACTGGTGCTACCAGGAGCCTGACCTCTGCTAACTCCTTATCAGGCAGCCAGTCAGCGCCCACCCCAGGCAGACTCCGGCTTACCGGCTCTCAACTTTCCCTCGTCTGGGCTTGAGGACTCCCAGCAGCCACCTGGCTGAGCACAGAGTACCTGTGACTTGCAATAGCTCCCCCTGCCATCGATGCAGACTCACAGCGACCCTACAGGACGGACAGGACTGCCTCCGTGGGATTCCAAGGCCGTGACTCGGCTTTCTCCTGACTCTGAACCGCTGACCTTGTCAGCAGCTGCCCAGCTCAGAACTGCCAGGTTGCCACCAGGTCTCCTTGTCACAGGTGACAGTCTGATACAGTTCTTAGGGCAGCACAGCTTCCTTCCAGCAGGGCCCACACCCAGCCGCTCTGCCCCCCTGGCCTGGCCTGCTAAGGCCAGGGACATCAAGTTCATTAGTTCCCCGGATGTGGCATCCTGCCCTGCTACTGGCCCTCCATGGCTCAGCTCGCCCAGCTCTGCCCGGGGCCCACTTGTGCTCGGCCGAAGGCACAGCTCGTCCTTACGGGCGACTGAAGTGGTTTCAGAAGCTCGGTTCTTAAATTGCTTCCCCTCGGGGTGAGTGGACTCTGTTTTAACCTCCTTCAGGCTAGCACTTCACATCCTTACTGTTGACCAGCACGTCCCGCCTGGTCCTGTGTGGCCTGTGGTCCTGGCCTTCTCTCTGAAGACCTGTTTACAGAGCTCTGGTCGGGGCGGGCTGGGGGCATCTGTTCAGGTGTGAGGCAGATGCAGGCTGCAGCACAGCCCTTCCTCACAGCTGGCACTGACCAGGACCTTGCTGGTGCTACGCTGGTGGCCCCAGATGCACCGGGGCCAGCCCCCCCCCTTTGTGTCCACTTCTCTCTTTCTCTTGGGGTCCCTGTCCATCACTGACAGGTCTGGAACAACACCAGGAAGCGGGGACCCCCCCTGGGTGCATTTCAGCAACATTACTCAGTGTTGGGAGACTCATGGGCATCTGGAGGGCAGGGGTGAGACCAGCAGTGGTTACGTGTTGGGTTGCCGACCACAGGTCAGCAGTGTAAAGCCACCAGCTGCTCTGTGGGAGAAAGACAGGTTGTTTCTACTCCTGCAAAGATGGACAGTCCTGGAAACCCACAGGGGCAGTTGTACCCTGCCCAGTAGGAGGCTGTGAGCTGGCATCCCCTTGATGACAGCGGGCTGTCTGTGCTGTTTCCAGGGGGGCGTGGTGGCTGGAAGCGCACACCCATTCAGTTCGCTGGCCGTCTGTGCTCAGGAGTGACGAGTCCTGTGATGAGTCGTGGAGCTGTCGAGAGGGGACTGTGATGTCGTGCAAGGCTGTCACCCGCAAGTGCCCCTGGACAAGCCGGCCTGCAGGGGAACCAGCAGCAGCATCCATCTTGTTGCTGGCGTTGGAGCTCATTGGTTTTGAGGCGCTGTGTGTCCCTCCTCCCTCTGCACGTGCGTGGTTTGGTGGACGCTGACAGCACCTTCACTGCATACATTCTGGTGGACGACGTGGGTCTAGGTGCCCCAGCCTTTACAGCAGCCTTTTCCCGCTTCCAGCTCCCTGCCCTCCTGCCCTCCTTGCTTTGGAAATGCCACCCTTGGGCTGCTGCAGCAGGATGCCCATCAATCTGTCCAGAGGGAAGGGTCTCACGCACAGGCCTTGGTCATGATCCAGCACCAGCTCCCCGTGGTAGATGAAGGACATCTGAGGACCACTGTCAGACCAGCAAGCCTGGCCTTTTATATGAACTGGATTCTGTGCTTTTCTCCCCCTTTGTCCATGACCTTCTGTTGTGAGTCTGACCAGAGTGGCTTGGTCCGTGTGTCTGTCTGGAGTTGGTGGGGCCATGGAGCCCTTTGCAGGACTTTTTTCCGTGAGCCTGGGATTTTCTCCACTCCTCGTGGTTCCGAAAGGAGGGGGCCCATGGTTGCTTCGTAGATGGCCAGCTTCTCAGGCCCCCGGTGGTCCCGTCAGATTGGCTACGTCAGTTGACACAGCTGTCCCCAGGACCCAAGCCCAGGGATGGGGCCTTCGGGGTGCTTGCCTATGACTGAGCATTTTGCCTGCCTTAGCCCCCCGGGTTCAGCTGTAGGCGAATATGTTTGCAGCTTGTACAGATGCTCGGTAAGGAAGTGTCCATGCGTGGGGTGCCTCCGTGCGCCATCCCACCCTGTCCATGCCGGCCTGTGCACCCGCTCCTCTGCCCTCGCTGGTTTCTCTTCTGTGGACTGTGCCTGTGGCAGCCTCCCGGCCCCAACTCTGCTTAGGTCTGGTTCTAGTGACCCTTCCTCCCCTGGATTGTATGTGGGGAAAATGCCCTGATCGCTGAACCCCACGTTCCCACAGACTTTCTCAAGTCCTCTTCTCCCCGCCGACCCTCGTCAGTGACCCTCCCCGTCCTCCTGGCTGCTGTCTGTGCAGCGGACTGCTCCTGGAGCCTCCAGTCGTGCGTGCATGGAACCTTCACTCTGTCACGCCCTCGGGGCTCATCCTTGGTTGGAGGTGTTGCACGGATTCCCCGTGACGTGCGTGCGTGTGTGTGTGTGCACGTGTGCATGCGTTTTCCCCCGGTCGGAGCTCACCTGTCACTGCCTGGGTGGTTGCATCTTTGCCACCGAGGGCTGGACGTCTGCTGTCCTGGTGGGGTCGGAGCAGCCTTTGGCCTGTTCCACGCGGACTCTGTGCTTTCCCCCGTTCCTTCCTCCCCATTCCTTGTGGGTTTGTGTGGGCTTTTCTAACACACGAATGTAAGTCAAACAGCCTGAGAGGGAGTGAACCGTCTCACTTGCGAATGCGGTGTTTTGTTTGTGTACTTGATGAGAGCGGTGGCTGCTGGTCCCGTAGGCCAGGGGGGTTGAGAGGGGCCGGCAGAGGTCAGCAGAGGTCAGCAGTCGGAACCCACCAGCGGCTCTGAGGGGGAGAGAGAGGCGGACTGTTGCACACAGCCCTGACCTATAGCAGGACATTCCCCCCCAGCACTTCTGATGGGAACCTGCCCTGCGGGTCAGTGGCTGGCACCACGTGCTGACCACTTGGAGGTGCCCCTGGGTGACTGCACGTTGTGACGTGCTCTGGCTCACACACAGGTGGCTGTGAGAGGCCCCCCAGGAACACGGAGAGGGCAGGGGGGGGCCGGGTGGAAGCCTGGTGTCGACACCTTTGTGCGGACCAGCCCAGCGCTGCTGAGGGCAGAGGCGGCCACTTGCCACCGAGGAGACTCGTGTCACCTGAGTGTCTCTGTGTCCTGGATGGTTCCCAGGGGAGAGGCTGCCTCTGAGCAGTTGGTGCAGGCTCCCTGGGGCAGACGCTGTGTGCCTGCTGCTCGCTGTAGGGGCGTGGTTTTGGAGACCGGATCTGTCCTCTGATTGTGGTCCACAGGGAGACTGGGCTGAGTGCAATGAGGACAGAGACGACTCCCCCCTCCGCCGCTGTGTGTCGGGGCCAGAAGTGTCTCTGAGCGCACAGGAGCCCCTGCCCTGCTCACTGTGGTCATCTCAGACCTGGGCAGGCCTGCCCAGCCAGCCTCTCTGCCTTCCTGTCCTCAGGGCAGGCCTGCACTGTGGGCAGCTGGGGCTCCGACTCGGACGCCAGCAGGTTCGTGGAGCCCCTCGCCCTTGCCTGTTGGGGGGGCCCCTGCGCGGTGAGCAGTGTGAGCCCACCCGCTAGCTGTCCAGAGGGAGGAGAGTGAGACTGTCTGGATACTGGTCAGGGTCGCTGTGAGCTGGAAATGACCCCCGGGCAGGGCTGTGGTGTTTGAGGTTGGCCTCTACCCCATCCGACCGGAGAGCTTTCCTCCTGGCCTGCCGGCCAGCCTCTCTGCCCTCCTGTCCTCAGGACGTTGTCAGTTTTTTGCCTGACACCCCTCCCCCTCTGCCAGCAGGCTGTGCACCCCATGGTGTGTCTGCAAGGGCCCCTCCATGGGGCTCCGTACCATTTCCTCTTCTCAGCAGGGAGGACGCCAGCAGCCCTGTCCTAGTCTGTCCTGTCACGTCCGTGGGGTTGCTGGTCTTCAAGGTGTTGTTCTTGGCTAGAACCTTCACATCCAGGGCTCTGTCCCCTTGGGTCAGAGAAGGGCCAAGGGTGTTCCCTAGAACTGGATCTCGTCTCTGACTGCCACATAGGCTCCTTCCCAGTGACGTCAGTCTGTCCTCTGCGGGTCTGTGATCTGTCCTCCTTCCCATGTGGGCTCCCCTGGGCCGCCTGGTCCCATTCCGCACCCAGAGTCTGGAGTCGGGTCCGTCTGGAACCCTTGCTGCCTGCCTGGTGGCTGTGGGCCAGTCTTTGATCCGACGGCCCTGCTTCTCGGATTTCTCACCAGGAACCTCCTCTCCTTGGACACGTTCTTGGGATATTTTCCGAGCCCAGGCAGTCTTCTGCTGGGCAGGTCTGAGGGGCTGCCCATGGGACTCTTAGAGGAGGAGAATTCTATTTGTCTCCTGGGTTCACGAGGGCCCCAGTAGCACAGGGAACCCAGGCCCAAAGGGCCCTGCCCTGTCTCTTCTGCCCTGTGGTAGCCAGGTTCTTCTCAGATGGCTGGTTTTAAGTCTAGGTGACTAATCCTTTTTTTAGGGTTCCGTGCACCTCATTTGCATAGCCCCACCTTTTCTGGAGGAGGGTTTTCAGTGTGTGGCATTTGGTTGGTTTTCCTGCCTGTCAGGGATGGGCTCTGGGAGTTTCACCTTTTGGAAGAGACCTTCTGCTCCAACCGGGACTCCCAGCGTGCTCCTGGCCCTCTCTGCAGCGGCCGGGCTCGCCTCCACAGCCCCTCTTTGGCTCTCCTCTTCCCTCCCAGCCCGCGTGGTATGGGATCACAGGGAGGGCACACCACTTGGTAGGCCGACTTCACCGTGTGCCATGACCTGGACTAAAACAGTGCCAGCTCAGCCACCCCGCCCGGTCCTGTGTGGAGAGAGAGCCAGGCAGAGCGCTAAGGACCCAGGGCGTGGTCACCGCCATCAGTGCTTGTTGCTCGCAGCCCCACATCCACAAACACTTGTGTAGACTCCGCTCTGACCTGGGCTTGTGTTCTCCTGGCCCTGACGGCTGGCCTCTAGCCTCAGTGGTCTTCCTGTGGGCACCCAGGCCGGCCTGCACTCCTCGGCGGTTCCCCTCGGGCCTGTGGCCACCGACTTCTGTGTCCCCCGAGGACAGTGCCTGTGAGTGGGCCACCTTTCCCCTCGGACACGTCGTGTGGAGGACATGCCGTTGCTGTTCCTGTCTGCCATTCCTGTTTCTGAGACCACTGTCCACACCCGGTGACTGCTCGCCGTGCCCACATCATTATATAAGTCATTCCCAGTCATTCAGGAATTTCACTGGAAACTTGGATAGAATTGCAAGGACATTCTTGTACCCCACGAACTTAGCTTGCTTCTGGTTCACAGTGCACGTGCGCTATGCCAGGACAGCTCTTCCTCCCGCCCCCCAGCACCACGACTCTGCCTCCTTCAAACACCGTGGTCACCTCTGCTCTGCCCCAGTGTGCCTGTGCAAGTCGTTGCTGAAAAGACCAGGTCTCCTCCCACCACGAAGAAGCGGCCCCCCTGGGGGGGAGGAGTGCCATTCATGGGAAGATGCTGCCCCCCCTCCTCTAGGCAGGCTTGCCATCTTGCAGGTTCGCCCACCCCACTCACCCTGTAGCCGGCCTCCCTGCCTTTGGGTTCGAACCACAAAGCTTCTGGTCAGCATCCCAGTACCTTACCCACTGTGCACCAGGACCCAGTCAGCACTTGCAGTCCCCGAGTACCTTAGAAGACACACTGGGAGATGTGATAGGCGCAGTGGGCTTCATTTGAGTAAGACTCACTCACCCGTGGGTAGCTGCTGTGAGAGGTGAGGCTTGAGTTTCTTCAAAGTGTCACCTTGGTTCCTGTCTGTCTTTCTGTGTGGCCATGAGAGCCCTGGGCCGCCCTGTCCCAGAGAGCTCCGGTAAAGACGGATGGGTGGGTTCTGGCTCCCTCAGGAATCAGTCTGGCACCTGTTGGCTGAGGCCCCTAGGCCCTGGGTAGACTTCTGTTTTCTGCCAGATGTCAGACACTCATTCCTAGCTGCTTCTGCACCCTGGGTGCCTGGTACCTGTGCATGCTGGTGATGGGTGCCCCAGAGGGTCCTAAGGTGACCGCTTTGAATGTTCCCCTCGGACTGCCGAGTATCTTACCAAGAGCCACTATGATTCCTGTAGACCCCATCTACTGAGGACTCGCAGACTTCAGTAGGCTGCAGTCCACAGCCGTCGGACAGAGCCGGGGATGTGGGCACGGCACGCAGGCGCAAAAGGGGAACACGCCAGAGGCCCTTGAGGTCCAGATCCAACCCATGAGGCCACTACCGCCTGACACGCTTCCAACCCACGTGCCACTGCCTGGACACAGCCCTGGCCCAGGCTGCTGATCCCCCAGAGGGTGGAACCTTCAAAGTTCTGCCTTTACAATGACACATAGCCCCTCCTGCACTGTGTGTGTGTGTGTGTGTGTGTGTGTGTGTGTGTGTGTGTGAGAGAGAGAGAGAGAGAGAGAGAGAGAGAGAGAGAGAGAGAGAGAGAGGTCTGTGCCGGGTCGTGGGAGCCAGTCAGCCCCTCGGGGGGGTCCTGATGTGGGGCTGTCCTGGGGAGCACTGCTAGGTACAGTTCCACAAGATTGCTGTCTGGCCTAGCCCCTCAGTGTCACCTCAGCCCCGGCTGCCCCCCCCCACCCACCATGTGATGTCATTGGTGTGTCATGGGGCCAGGGCAGGGATGTCCATCGCTCCTCCCTGTCCCCCGTGGGTCTCCGACAGTCGTCTTGTGGTAGGGTCCCTCTCAGACAGCAGGACAGTGAATGAGGGGTGGTTTCTTTGTCGCTGGGCCATGACCGGCTGCCGGCTGGCCTCCCACACAGCTGGCTTTGTCTTGCTTGTGAGCAGTAATCTCCCTCTCTCTTTCTCTTTCTCTCCCCCTTTTTAATGCCTGGAGCTCTAGAGCAAGACGCAGAAGGAATGTTTTTCTGTGGAAACTGGTGTTTGGTTAGTGTTGGCTTTCACGGGGCCTAAGTCAGCAAATAGCTTTCACGATGAAACTCTCTTCCCGCTCTGGCCTTCAGAAACACATCATCGCTATTTCAGCCGAACTCTGGCAAACCGCCTTCCCTCCAGCCCAGTCTGCACAGCTGGCGTCTCCCGCTTCGGCCCCCTTGGCGCACTTGGGCCAGTTGGGGGAGAACTTGGAATAGTGGGTCTCTCTCACCTGCCAGAACCTGCTGGGCCTCTTGGGAGCCTACAGGTGGGGTCTGTGCTCCAGGAACCCCAGACTGCCAGCGGTGTCAGCGGGGAGCGGGGCGGGGCGGGGGGGTGGCCTGGCGGGCACTCACTCTTCCCGCCTGCACACACCGACCCCCGATGAGGACAGAAGCTCAGCTTCTGTCGGGGTCACTGTGCTGTGTCTGCCCTGGCTCGAGTGTAGGTGATGTGTGCCTCAAGAGGGGGTGCTGGTGGGGGTGCCAGTGATGGCTGCGTTCCTGGGGAAACACGCTCATGTTGTCAGCCCTTTGCTAAAAGGGGCCGCTGCCCCCTCCCGCAGAGCAACTGGGAGAACGCAGAAATGTGTAAACTTGGGGCCCCTCTGAGAGGAGATGCTGTTAGTGTTTGGCAAGCTCCTCCCGTGCACATAGGGCTGGGTGTGTGCCCCATGTGTGTGCCTCGTGTGTACTCCCCATGCACGTGCCTGTCTTTACGTGCTCTCTGCATGTGTGCTCCTGTTTTCACGACAACCCCTCCCCCCGCCCCGCGTGTGCTCCGCAGGCCCCTTGTGGAGTTCACTGGTGGCGCAGCATCTCCACAGCTGGGGGTCAGTCTGCTCGCCCCCCTTGGAGAGACTGTGGTGGCATCAGTCAGAGGTGGGTGCCCGACGGGGTGAGAAGGTGCTGGTGCCACGCTGCCTGGGAGCGGGGCTGGGGTTGCTCACACGCTGCAGTCGGGTTCTGTCAAAACTGCTGGGTCTGCTTCTCCCGAACCTGCGGCCACATCCCTGGCCCCCTTTCGGCTGAACCCTGCCTGCAGGGCCGGCAGAGCCTAAGGAAGGTAGACGTGAACTGCCACGCCTTGCTGCCGGCCTGGCTTGCCCACACCCAGGACGTGGCTGCCGGAGGGAGCTTCAGCACCCGCCACCCTGCTCAAGGCAGGGCAGGGCAGGGTTCATGCCTCCGTCACTCCGCTAGCTCCAGAGGGTGTGTGTGTGTGTGTGTGTGTGTGTGTGTGTGTGTGTGTGTGAGAGAGAGAGAGAGAGATCCTCGCACACACAACACACGTGGGCACATGGTTGTTGCGGCCACACAAACCCTGCTGAGCGGAGCTGGCCACTGCCGTGCTGGCCTGCCCCAGGAGTGGTGCCTCGTCTTTCCGTCACCGTCCAGAGCAGGGTCGGC
>PVJH01039939.1:0-16073 GCA_004026705.1 Nesogale talazaci | reverse complement strand
GTATGACTGAGCTTAATTTTTTTTTTTTCAATTCTGAGTTTTCTTCTACATTTTTCTCCCACTCTATCCAGGATCTTTGATGTGATCCCTCGTGGGGCAGCAGGTATTAGTAGCCAGGCCCTCTCTTGTTCTTTGGGTCTCAATGTGAATGAGGCTGATGCTGGCTTGATCCATTCACCTCTTAGACTGTAGATTTCCATCTATCTTTTACTTTCTTCACTCTTTTTTTTCCTGCAAACATAGAAAGACCAAAGACTGTACCTTAGGTGGCCACTCATGAGCATGTAAGACCTCACTTGCAACGCACCATAATCAGATGCAGAATATTGTCTGTGTGAACTACGCCATGTCAACTGACCTTGGTGTCCCCCAAGAACGTGCCCATAATCCCCCAGGCCCAGTGACTTCAGGTGTTTGGCTCTATGTAAGTTTTCATAACTTTGCCTCTTGTGGGTTCCCTCACATTTATGGGTGTATATGTAGCCTAGGTAAAAGTACATGTTGAAATATTATGAGTCTCATGTAAAAAATATATACACAGGTATCGTCACATTCTCCCTTCCATACCTGTTCCTTCCTGGCTGTCAATCACGCCTCCCCTCCCAGGCCACGGTTATGGCAGCATGTGTCTGTAACAATATTTGTCTCTGTTGCCTTTCACTCTGTTTTGCTTTTGCCTTAAACTCCTGCACTCTTCCCAGTACCTCCTGCTGCCACTATCATTTTTTGGCTGACCTCATTATTGTATATCGCTTCCTCTTTCACTCACGCGAACACAGGTCTACCCTCTAATTAGTAATTCACCCTCTTTTCTCCTCCCATCGCTGTTCATCACGTCTCTCTGGGTGTGAAAAACCTTCTCCTGGCTTTTTATATTCATGCTCTCCTACAGTGTTTACCCTTCTGTGAGAGACTGAGCTCCCTCAACATGGTGCTGTCCAGGCTCATCCCTACTAGATTCATCTTTTTCCCTTTAACTTTGCGCCCCACTACCACGGAGTTGATTTTGACTCATGGTGGCTCTATGAAGGGTTTCCAAGGAAGGACATCTTTATGGGAGCAGCTAGCCCCAGCTGTCTCCCAAGGGGCACTAGAGTGATGGTTTTGAACCACAAATCATTTTTTAAAAAATCATTTTATTGGGGGCTCGTACAACTCTTATCACGATCCATCCATTGTATGCCAAGCACACATATACATTTGTTGCCATCATCATCCTCAAGACATTTGCTTTCTGCTTGACCCCTTGGCATCAGCTCCTCACTCCCCCCTTCTTCCCTGATCCCTTGTCCCTCACGTACCCTTGATAATTTTTTTTGGGGGGCATCTGCTCTCCTGCGGTGGGAGTAGGAGGCCCAGCCCCACTGCTGGAATTGAACCTCCGTCCCAGTGGGCCGCAGTCCCGCGCACCCCTTGATAATTTATAAATCACTATTTTGTCATATCTTACACTGCCTGATGTCTCCCTTCACCCTCTTTTCTGTTGTCCGTCCTCCAGGGAGGAAGTTATATGTCGATCCTTATAACCGGTTCCCCTGTTCTACTTCCACGTTCCTGGTGTATCTCACCACTGGTCCTGAAAGGATCATCTTGTCTTGGATTCCCTGTGTTTCCCTGTCTGTTCCAGTATTCTGGTCTAGCTGGATTTGTAAGGTAGAATTGGGATCATGACTGTGTGTGTGTGTGTGTGTGTGTGTGCAGGAGGAAGGAAACATTTAAGAATTCGAGGAAATTTGTATGTTTCATCATTACTACACTGCACCCTGACTGGTTCATCTTCTCCCCGCAACCCTTCTGTAAGGGGACGTCCAGTTGCCTACAGATGGGCTTTGGGTCCCCAATCTGCACCTCCCCCCTCATTCACAATGATGCGATGCTTTCTTTTTTGATGTCTGATTCTTTTGACACCTCGTGGTCACACAGGCTGGTGGGCTTCTTCCATGTGGGCATTGTTGCTTCTTAACTAGATGACTATTTGTTTACCTTCAAGTCTTTAAGATCCCAGCTGCTCTCTGTTCTGATAGCCAGGCACCATGAGCTTTCTTCATCACATTTACTTATGCCCACATTTGTCTTAAGTGATCATATCGTGAAGAGAATCACCAATCTTAAAGTAGAAATCCAACACTTATTACCCACAGGTAATGCTGCATACTACTCATGTGTGTGCATGTGTGTACACACATACCCATACCCACACACACACCATGGTTTGTTTATTCACTCTTATAGTGATAGACATTTAAGTGGGTTCCATCATGATGCTGTTATGACTAGTCCTGTGAGGAACATGAATGTGCCTCAGTCTATTCTTGTATCAGCTCTTAATTCATAGGATTCATACCAAGAAGTGATGTTATTGCAGCATATGGTATTTCTATTTCCAATTTTCTAAGGTAGCACCATATACTTTTTCTCAGTGGTTGCACCACATTTTACAGTCCCACTGACAATGTTGAAGTGTTCCAATCTCTCCATGCCTTCACCAGCATTTGTTGTTTGTGGATCTACACATAGTCCCCTCAGAAAAGTGGGTGAAAGGAGACATCAAACAGTGTAAGATATGAAAAAATAATAATTTATACATTATGAAGGGCTCATGAGGGTGGGGTAGGAACTGAAATCAAGGGCTCAAGTAGAAACATAATATTTTGAGAATGATGATGACAACAAATGTACAAATGTGCTTGACACAATGAATGTATGCATAGATTGTGATACGAGTTGTACGAGTCCCCAATAAAAAGATTAAAAACAAAAAAAGCTTAGGCAGTGATGCCCACAAAAAAATTTATTATTAATGTTAGGGTGGAATGAGATTTTCTTGTTGTTCATATTTAGCATCTCTTTAGAAATGAGTGTGAGACTTTCTCCATATATTTCTTGGCTGACTTTAGTGCAGTGTCTGTTTGTATCCTCTTCCTATTTTTTAATTGGGTTGTCTTTTTGTTATTAAAATCTTAACTCTAATGACTTAAATACACACACATAACTTTTTTGAACTGGGAGGAAATTTATTTACTGTGAACTGAGAGGAAATTCACAGCACAAATCATATTTCAGTTTTCTCCACCCTTCTTTCCTCTAGGTGGGGAGAGACCAAGAGCTGTATCTGCAATGGTTCATGAGCTGCTAAGACCCCGGTTGTTACTTAACAAAGCAGTATGTAGAACATGGTCTATGAACTATTTTATATCACTTGACCTTGATGTCTGCCTGTTTGTTGACTGCATGAAAGTCCTCTGTGGTGCTGTATCAGTTCGTGTCCTCTGCTATTTTTAAATTGGATTGTTTGTCTTTCTGTAGTTCAATTATAACTCTAATGACTTTTGAAATAATAAAGGAGCAGGTTAGACACAGAGAGAAGCAAGCAAAATGGCAAAAAGATAGATGCCATAAGAGATGGATCCTCAAGGAGCCTAGGAACAAGGGAGTTAGCTAAACTGCTGCAAGGATTTCCTCCCCTAGTGGCCGAGAGAGCTTTCCCCTGGAGCTAGTGCCATGCATTTGGACTTCTAGTCTTCCAAACTGTGAACTAATAAATGTCTGCTCTTCGGAACCGCCCACTTGTAGTATTTTTCTTACAACAGGACTAGGTAATCAAGGTAATCAACCTTGAGTGTCTTACAATCTTGTGAAAAAGATAAACATGAAATGGAGAAACTACAAGACTGTAGGGAATGCTAATTTGGGAATACACATATAGGGGCACGGAGTGACTCTGAAGCTTTGAGACAGCATAGGAACTGATCTTTGGATAATTCCCGAGTAGTTATCTGGATGAAGGAAGAAGCATACGTGAACACAATTGGATTCTTTGACCCAGGAGTGGGTAAGGGGAGAGTGGTCAGGGATGGCACAACAAATGCCACAAAGCCCAGGACCTGGACAACGAGCACCAGTGATGTCACTTCCTGGGTAGCTGAAGGTACAGAATTGCTCCAGGTTGTTTGGCGGGGATGAGACCTAAAAAGCACTGAAGCTGCAGTTGCCAAATTCTCCAACATGACCTCTGTCTCATTCCACACGGGCTGCTAAGACCAAAGAACTTTAGATTCATGTCTGGGGGACCATTAGCTGCTCTGCTGGAGAAAGATGTGGCAGTCTGCCTCTGTCAGATTGCAGCCACGTCAATGCTACAGTTCACTTCTACCCTGTCTTATAAGGTTACTATGAATGGGAATTGACTTTGGGGGTTTGTCCTCCTACCAAGCACCCCGTTTCAGATTTCCCCTTTGCTTGACCACTTGAAATCCTCCTGGCAAGAGTCAAAGAAAGACAAATTTCACATCGAGTCCAAATTGATATTCTCTCCCAGCCTCAAACGTCTATTAAATTCTGTGCTTTGGCCCACCTCCTTTTCTCAGTAAGAAAAACCGATTCTATGAAAGCTTGATGAAATCAAGTTGCAGCTAAGATACTTAGAAGATGCTGTAGGAGCTTCAGAGGAAGTTGTCAAAAAGAAAGAGAATGTTCATCCAGTTGGCAAACAAAAGGTTTGTTGATATGTGACACGAGAGTTCTTAAAAATGGCTAAGGATGAATATGAAACATGGGGCAATGCCTTCTCCTCTAAAACAATTTAGAACTGAAATTGTTCTTACTTTCCTTCTCTCCATTTACCAGAACATTCACATGAGTAAAATCCCATTGATTGTTGATGCCATTTCCATCAACATACCTGCTGTGATAGGTAAACTTGTGCCAACATGGCCAATAAACACATGTAAGATCAATAGAAGGGCGGAGATATAAATGGCTTGGTGAGCCCCACCCTTTTGCTTTTGCTCTAGGATCTTCAGACCAGCCGGCTGCCTTGTCTGTCCTGTGCCTCCATCTCCAAGCGACACTACCCGTGGGACACCTAATCCGTGGACTGTGTCACTGTGAGTTGAGGTTCCTTCAAGTCCTGCTTCGCCACGCTCCTGGAATAGACATCTCTTGGGCTGGAGACTGTTGGACTCTGTCATCTGGCTGACTGTTGGTGACCTGCTTTGCTGTTTGCTGCTTGTGGCTGGACAGCCTGAATTGCTCTCCAGAGGACTACTCAGTGGCCCTCAAGACTCAAACGACTGCCAGTCTACTAGCTGTCTCATGTACTGATTTATAGATTAGTTAACTGTTTATTTCTTATGTTAGATATTTGTCTATATAAATGTATAGAGAGAATTATTAGTGTCCTGGTTCTGTTTCTCTCTAGAACCCTGCTTAACACACCTGCCAAAAACGGACTGTCAAAATTAATTGTCATCCCAAATAACCTAGAAAATTAAACAAAAGACAGTTGGGGAGTTATTTCTCTTTTTAAAAATCATTTTATTGGGGACTCATACACAATCCATCCATCCATCCATCCATTGTATGCAAAGCACAGGTGTACATTTGTTGCCATCATTCTCAAAACATTTTCTTTCTACTTAAGCCCGTGGTATTAGCTCACTATATTTCCCCTCCCTGCTCCCTCCCTCATGAACCCTTGATAATTTATAAATTATTATTATCTTGTCATCTCATACACGGGCCGATGTCTCCCTTCACCCACTTCCCTGTTGTCTGTATATCAGGGAGGAGGGTATATGTAGATCTTGTAACAGGTTCAGTGTGAGGTTCTTGTTGCTAGGCGCTGTTGAATTTATTCCTACTCACAGCACCTTTCTGATGTATAACACAGCAAAACGTTGCCCATACTCCTATGTCGAAGCCCACAGGTACAGCCGCTGTATCAATCCTCCTGATGAGGGGCTTCCTCTTTTGTGCTCACCCGCTTCTTTGCTAAGCATGATGTCCTTCTCCAGGGACTGGCCCCTCCTGATAACATGTCCAAAGACGTGTCCCAAGATAACATGTCCAGAGATGAAGTCTTGTCATACTCATTTCTGAGAAGCATTTGGCTGTACTTCTTCTTAGACAGACTTATTTACCCTTCTGGCAATTCATGGTGTCTCTTATCTTCTTCATCAAGAACACTGCTTGAGGTGATTGAACTATGGGATGATGTATTCCCTCCCAATGAATAATAAAAAGTTTTTTTTTTTTTTTTTTGGTTTCACTGCTCTCCGGTGGTGGGAGTAGGAGGCCCAGCCCCACTGCTGGAATTGAACCTCCGTCCCAGTGGGCCACAGTCCCGCGCACAACCACTACGCCACCGGGGCTCAGCCCAATAAAATGTTTTAAAAATAAATCTTTGACGTCAACATTTTTCCATTTATGATGATGTCATGTCTCAGTTGTGAGTATTTTTGCTTTCTTCACGGTCGCAAGGTTATATATTCTTTGACCTTCATCAATGAGTTTCAAGGCGTCTCATTTTTGGTAAAGCAAAGTTCTGTTACCTGCATATTATAGGTTGTTGATGGACCGACCTTTAGTCCTCATAACCAAGTCTTCGCATAGTCTAACTTCATATAGTATGTGTTCAGTACACAGATCGAAAAAGCAAGGCAGGAGGATATAGTCCTATAACACATCATTTCCAAATGCAAGTCACTTGGTATCTCCTTGTCCGGTCCAAAGGATTTTTGCTTAATTTGTGTGCAGTTTTCCACATGAACACATGTAAGTGTTCTGGAATTCCCATTCTTCATAATGTCCATAATTTGTTATGATCCACACAGTTGTAAATAAATGCCTTTGTGTTGTAAATAAAATTCAGGTCATATCTTTCTGGTATCCTTTGCTGTCAGCCCAGATTTATCTGCCATCAGTCATGATGTTCCTTATTTCATGTCTTCTACTCCAGTGTGAACTTCTGATAGATGTTAGCTGGTGTGTGACTATGGGAGTCATAAAAATTACCTTCTGCAAAATGTTGCTAGCCTAGTATATGAATGGTATTACGCAATGGTTTCTGCACTCCATTTGATTATCTTTCTTCGGAGTGGGCACAAATATTGATCTCTTGCAGTCATTAGGCCAGGTGGCTATCTTCCAAAATTCTTGCCAAGAATGACTACTCACTGTCACAGCCATCTGTTGAAACATTTTAGTTGGTATTTTGACAGTCCCTGGGATCTCCTTTGTCACCAACGCCTCAGTCTAGCTTGACCTTCTTCCCTCAGTTCTCACAGTTTTTGATTACCTAATTACAAAGAAATCAACTCTACCAATAACCTGAATGAGCCTAGACGTATATCTTTCCTTGTTCAAACTTCCAGGTGAAAATGTAGACCACACACAGGCTGGTGTGCTTCTTCCATGTAGATTTTGTTGTGTGATCACAAGGTGCTAATTGGATTAGGTATCATGCATCAAAGAACAAAAAAAATCATATCATTGTGAATGAGTGGAGTGGAAACTCAAAGTCCATCTGTAGGCAACTGGACATCCCCTAACAGAAGAGTTGAGGGGAAGAGACAGGCAGTGCAGTATAGCACTGATGAAACATAAAATATCATGATCCCGACCAATTCAACCTTACAATTGCAGCTAGACCAAAGGATGTACACTGGTACAGGTAAGAGCTGGAAGCACAGGGAATCCAGGACAGATAAACCCCTCGAGACCAATAATGAGAGTAGTGAAACCAGGAGGGTAAGGGAAAAGTGGGAGAGAAAGGGGGAAACCTATCACAATGATCTACATATAACCCCCTTCCTGGGAGATGGACAACAGAAAAGTGGGTGAAAGGAGACATAAGACAGTGTAAGACCGGGAAAAATAATAATTAATAAATTTTCAAGGGTTCGTGAGGGAGTGAGGGAGGAAGGGAAAGGGAAGAGAAAAATAAGGAGCTGATATTAAGGCCTTAAGGAGAAAAAAAATTCGAGAATGATGATGGCAACAAATGTACAAATGTGTGTGACACGGTGTATGTATATATGTATGCATGTATGTACTGTGATAAGAGTTGTATGGTCCTCCAAAAAATGATTAAAAATAAATCAAAACAACAAAAAAAGAAAATATGGTCCTGTTGCTAAGCCGTCCCCAGATTCCTGGTCCACAGAAATGGTGAGATATTAAACGTATGTGGTGTTTTAAATTGTTTTATTTGTGATCATTTGTTACACAGTAATAGAAAACAAATACAGTGCTTTGCCAGAAAGGAACTACAAATAGATTTTCATTCTTTTGAAATTAAGAAAAATGTAGAGAACTTTTTTAGAAATGAAAACTTAGGTAATCTGTTAACAGAGTTGACGCTTTCAAAGGCATATTTTTCTCTGTCCTCTAGCTTCTTAGTGCTCCATACCAGTGGCAATCTTTATGATCGAGTCTGTGTCTATGCTTCCGAGTTAATCCGTGCAGGGGGAAGCAAACACACACTTCTCACTGCCCCTGAGTCAGTTCTGACTTCTCGCGTCCTTCCAGGAAAGGGTGGAACTGCCCCTGTGGGTTTTTTTTTTTTTTGAGGCTGTCATTCTTTATGGAAGTGGAAAGCCTCATGGAACGTTCTCTTGCAGAGCAGCTGGTGGTTTCAAACTGCTGACTTTGTGATGATCGACTCAGTGCATAACCCACTATGCCACCAGGGCTTATATCTCAGAAACGCAACCCATCCATTTAAAGGTCTTTCTTTCCTTTTCCTTTTTAAAGTGTGTGGGATCACATACACGCTCCTCTTGGCCTTTTTAAAAGAGTTTGTTTTTTTAGACTGTGAAATGCATCGCATACACAGAGGAGTGTTTGAGATAGATATGTGCTTCTTGTTAGATGAGGCCCACGCTGTGTAACCATCGCCCAGGTGAACAAATAAAATGAAGCCTGTATCTAAACAGCCATCATCCGGGGGCTTTTCTCTTATCACATAGCCCTTGCTCCTCCTCAGATATGACACACCGACTCCAGTCACTGTCATTCGGTCATAATAAAATCTTCCCTCACACGTCGGCATCCGCAGACACCGCAGATTCGTTTTGTCTGCTTTTGAATTTTATGCAAGAGGAATCTGCTATTCCTTCGTTGTTGAGATATTTAACTCAACATTTTTTTAGGCAGCCCCACTGTGCTGATGCATGGAGCTGTGCTTTCTGCCTGCTATTGCTAGATGGCTTGCTTCTGTATTTTAATAAACTCTAATTTAGTTGTCCACGCGACCTTAGATATCTCAGGCCTTCCAGCTCCTGAGCTATCAGAAACAGTTCTGCTCTGAACATCCCTTAACATAATTTCTGGTGCATTATGGCAGGGTTTCCTCTAGACGTGAATATCCTCGACGTGGAATTGTTGGGACAGAGGGTGTGCATGTGAAAGGTGGATAAGGCAGAAGGAAGACTGGAGAATAATTGATACATTTGAATTGTGATGGAAGAATGCTCCTTAGAAGTGAGAAGAGAAAGACATCGTCTCGTGTACTTTGGTGGGACCAGCTCCTGGAAAAGGACGCCGTGTTTGGCAGAGCAGAGGGTCAGGGAGAAAGAGCAAGACCTTGCGGGAGGTGGACTGACACAGGGGCTACCATAATGGGCTCAGACCCTGTGTCAGTCCAGGGAAACTAGAGAAACAAATTCATAGACATGCATATGGACATAAGGGAAAGGTTTATATGCAAGAGGAATGGAACATCGAGAAAGCATTCCATCCCAGTTCAGTCCAAAGTCATAAGTTCAATATTAGCCCATATGTTCGATACCAGGCTATAAAGTCTCCTTGTGACTCACAAAGTCACAGGCTAGTGGGTGAGAGTCCTGGCTCTGGCAGGGGTCCCCTCTTGGCTCCTTGTTTCCAGGGCTCAGGGTCCATTGGTGATAGAAACATCTCAGCGCTGGCAAAGGTCTCTTTGCGGCTTTTCTGGCTTCAGAGGTCTGGTCCCATCAGGGTAAGGCCTCCAGCTCTTCTGGTTCCTCCGACTCTGCCATCTTGTCTTGTCAGTGGTTTGTCGTCTCAGAGACTGAGTCAAGTCTCTCTTCTCCAATTGGGAAATACCACGAGACTTCCCAGAAGTCTCAGGAGAAAGCCATGCTCACACAGAGGCCTCACCAGCTGTTCATTGGCTATCTCCAGATGAACAGGCTAGACTCCACCCCTACATCCCCATCATGAAACTGACATCACGAATACATGACCATCACAGACCCAACAACAACAGTGAGGATGGTGCAGGAGAGGGCACGGCCTCCTTCTGTGGTACCCAAGGTCACAATGAATTGGGACTGACTCGATGACAGCTAACAAGAAGAAGAAGAAACTGCTAAATGCACATACACGGTTGTACCCAGTCATTTCACTTCCAGGAATTCATCCTAGGAAGGTACTACACATGTAAGTATGAAACGACTAGCTCAAAGATATCCAGTACAATAATGCTTGGACTAATCAACAATTTAAAACTATTTAGATGCCACATGGTAAAGTTATTTATAATATTTCTTGACAAAAGTCTCTAATATGATCTTTATTATATATACATATATACACACATATATACATATATATAATGGTGTCTACCCCCAAATCAGATTTTTTTTAAAGCTATGTATCTATTATGTTTTTTACCAAACAACCTCATCATCTTCAAAGTACTCTCCATTATACTTAATACATTTGTCAAATCTACAACTGCATTTTTTGGAAACATTTGTCAAATTCATCTTTTTGGATGACTGACAGCATCTTCCTCATTTTTTTCTACACCTCTTCTATGTCATCAAATCATTGTCCTTTCATGTCCTTCATGCGAGGACACAAAAAAGTTGCACAGAGTGAAGTCAAGTGAGTAAAGTGTGTGGGGCAAGAATGGTCTGCTGGGTTTTACCCCACACTGGTGCACTGAGAAGCTTGCATGAGCAAATACATTGTCATGGTGGCAACACCAGTCCCCCGTCTGCCACCAATCAGGCCTTTTTTGGTCACACACTGTTATCTCATCTTTTTAGAACCTCTCAAGAGAAAGTTTGATTAACAGTCTGACCTGGTGGGACAAACTCCAAATGCACTACCCTCCCTCACACAAATGATCATCGTCTTGATCTTTGATTTCACTTGACAAGGTTTTTTTGGAGTGAGGTGATGATGATGTCTTTCACTGGCTTGATTGATGTTTGCATTCAGGGTCATGGAAATAGCACTTGGTGTCACCACAGCAAGACCTTGGAAAAAAGTCTGGGTCACTTTGGAACCCTCCTTTTCCTGGACAGTCAGAAATCGAGGCATGAGTTTTGCAGACACCCGTCTCATTCCCCAATTTTCCATTAAAATTCTCTGAACTGAGCTCCAAGATAGTCCAAGTAACTTCTTCTCTTCAGTGGTCCGTTGTTTGTCTTTGAGCACAAGGCCACAAATTCTGCCAACATTTCATCTGTTTTGGAAGTTGATGGAAGTCCATAAGGAGCTTTGTCATCCATCAACGTTTCACCTCTTTTGAAATGAAAGAATCATTCAGATAGTTGAGTTTTTTTCACAGCACTCTCCTCGTAAGCTGTGATCAGCATCACAACAGTTTCTGAAGCAATTTTTCCCAAGCAGGAAACCAAATTTCACAGCCGCAGGCTGTTCTCTTAAATTGGCCATTACAAAAAATGGGGCTTGAGCGAACCTGCTTTAATGAAGAAATTCACTGAGACCCGAGAACCTTCCCGGGCCAATGCCACTGGTTGAACTAAGAGTGAGCTACTCGATGTTCACCTAGCCGGGGGTGGGGTGGGTGGGGTGGGGCAGGGGTGGTGGTGGTCTACTATGAAAGCTCTGGAGCTTTTTCCCTTTAGGGGAGTGGTTACCCCCTCATACACGGAAAAGGAGTACCTTCTAAGCTATATCAAGGGATAAAACAGCTGGGTATATAGCATACTACTATATGCATAGTATATATGGATACATTCTTATATGAATAGAATATCTGGAAAGACTCCTTCAAGGAAATCATTATAGTAAGTGGTTGGGGAACCAAAGTGGAGAGAGAACTATCTTTCACTGCCTGTCACTTTTATACCTTTTGCATACTGTGTGCATGTATTACTTATTGAAAGTAAATTAAGCGATGTCTTGAGTGCCTAGCAGGGGTCGGGCCTGTGTCGAAGTTAAGTGGTAAACAAAGCAGAGAACGTGTCCTGAGGGAGCTCAAGTCTAGTGGGATGGGGGATATGTGTGATGAGTGCTACGAGTGGGGACAGTTTTAGAGGAAAGTGAGAGAGTCTTGAAGGAGGGACAGGTAGCTTGACATCCACATGGGGAGCAGAAAAAGAGAGGTGAGCCTGTGGAGCTGGCTCAGAGGGGCTTGGAGCTCCCAGCAGAAGAAGCCGTATATTGTGAACAGAGAACAGAGCCTGTCCATTTGAGGAACCGAGAGAAGCTTGGCCCTGCCGGAAGTGGCCACGAGCCGTGCTGGCTTTCTGGAAAAGCCACAGAGAAGTGTGCAGAAAGGATTGAAAAGGAGGTAAACGTGGAATCAAGATGATTGCCGAGGAAGCTCCTGTAGTCATTCAGCAACATGGCATGGGACGCTGGATCAAGAGGGCGGCAGAGGGGACAGTAAGCATGGGACGGGTTCAAGAAATATTGAGAACACAGACTCTTCAGGCTTTGCGGTTGGATGATGGGGTGGGGGAGAGAGAAGCATTGCTGCAGTAATAAAAAGGAATATGTTGTAAAGATGAACTCCGTGCCTACACTTGCCTAGCAATTGGTGGGTATTTTATCATTCAACCCTCACCGCAATTCTAGGAAGTAGGCACTGCCACGATAAGGGTCTACAGATTGAAAGAGTCTAACGAAATAAAGGAGTTCCTGGGGTCTGCAGCTGTTGGCCAATAGGACAGAGACTTGAGACCACCCAGTTGCGCCTGGGAAAAAGGACTGGTGATCTGCTTTTGAAAGAGAAACCTTTGAAAACCCTCTGGAGCACAGTGCTTCTCTGTCACACATGGGATTTGGGTGTTAAGAAGTTAAGGAATGTGTTCCTGGCCGCATAGCTAGTCAGAGGCACAGCCAACGATGAAAGCTACTTGTTTTATGGTCAAGTCCAGGTTCTTGGCCCATCTTTCAAAGGTGCCTTTCAGATCTCAGATTTGAGCTTCTGTGTGGGTGATGATGCTATCGACGCAGAGAACAACGCTTGAAGAAGAAATGGACATTTGAGTCTTTACGATCCTTTAAGATAACCCAAACAGGTAAATAAGGCAACTGGAGAAAGTTCTGGTGGGAAACTCATTTGAGTATCAGAATATATAAGTAATTCCTGAAGTCAAAGGCATGAATGAATGAATGAATGAATGAAAGCGGACTGTGAAAGTTCTGATATATATGACAAACTAAGTGAGAGCAGAGAGGAGCCAGTCAAGATTTTTATTTTGTTTTAATCAAGAAAAGCCACATTGGTCAAGTCTTCTTTATAACTCGGGCAGCAAGATGAAAGGTTGACTGTTTTGGAGAAATAGGTAGCACAAAATTCAGCCTATGCACTTATGATAGGTAGGTTTATTGTGCCAACCTGGCCAACAGAAACATGTGAGCTCAAGAAGGTCGAAGTTTGGAGGGCAAAGAGATAAATGGCTCCACAAGCCCCACCCCTCTCTCGGTCTCTGGTGTCAGACCAGGGTGTGCCTGCTAGTTCTCTGCCTCAACTTCTGATCTGCAATAACTGTGGGCCACCTAACCCGTGGCTCGTGTTGCTAGAGTTTGAGGTTCCTTCAAGATCCGCTTTGCCATGCGGCGGGTGTATATATCGCTTGAGCCTGGAACTGTTGGAGCCTGGAACATCTGGCTGATTGTTGGTGACCTGCCCTGCTGTTTGCTGCTGGGGCTGGATTTCCTGTTTGGGGCTTGATAGTCCCTGACATAAAATGCATTGCCCTGAAGACTCAGCTCTCTGCTTCCTCGACCTTGGACCCAGCAGGCTCCATGAGTTGAAGGACTCCCAGTATATTGACTGTTTCATGGAAGTGAGTTGAACTGAGTCTTCTGTACTGCTGTATGGACTAATTAGCTGTTGATTTTCTTTATGCTCTATCATCCATCTATCTATCTATCTATCATCTATCTATCTATCTATCTATCTATCTATCTATCTATCTATCTATCTATCTATCATTGTAAGCATCCTGGCTTTGTTTCTCCAGAGAACCTTGTCTAACACAGCCTTCACGTTTTGTTTTATCATCCTCTAATACATCACCAAAGCATTTTATGTCAGGGACTACCAAACCCCCCAAAACAAAGAGACAAACCATATCCTGTTCTTCACCCCCTGAATGTTGAAGACAGGAACGAGGTTAGTGAATGTGTGTTTGGAGAAACACAGAGGAGTTTATGGACAGGACGGGGGACTGCCATAGATACGATGGACTTCTGTTGGAAGAAGTACAGCCAGAATGCTCCTGAGAGGCAAGGATGGGGAGACTTTGTCTTATGTACTTTGGACAGGTTATCAGGAGAGGCCAGTCCCCGGAATAGGACATTAGCCGCACACACACACAAAGGGAAGATCCTTGACAAGATAGATTACACATTGGTTGCAAAAATAAGGTGATGGCTGGAATGCAACCAGCCATTTTGTATCATGAGGCTGTCTTGAAAAGAGAGGGTGTGAATGACTCAGGTAAAGGCAGAGAGCACGGGAGGGCTCTTTGACACTGTGGAGTGTCCTTTTCTCCCAGGACGATCTGTCTCTGTGCTTTCGTTTCAGAATGAGGGAAACTCACCTCTCACCTTGTTTAAACTGTTGTCATTTTTGGATGTTCGGTTCCTGTCAGACAAATCCAACCCTACCGCACCACCCAAGAGAGCCAATCTCCTCGATTGCCATTGAAGATCTCTGGTGGTGTCCGTGGTCGCTCGTTGGGCTGCCAACAGGAAGATCAGCAGTTCCCTTCCCTCGGCGCTTCTTCCCTTCCAGCTGTGAGAATTCATTTCTTTTACAAGAATACCAGCCTAGTGGATGGACACCACAATGGGCTTAAGCCTGGGAAGGCTTGTGAGGATGGCACAGGACCGGGCACCGTTTCTTCCTCTTGCTTACCAGGCTGCGGTGGGTCAGGACTAACTCGTTGCCCTTAACAGCGACGGTCTCCAGGAGTTGGGGATTCAACGTGCTCCACATGTCCAACTCTTCCAAGAAGCGCCTCTGCTGTATTTCTCTCCAGTTCCTCCCTCGACTAGGTTCCTTCACACCCTGAGGTTCTGCACGTCTCTGCAACATCCCACAGAAAGGGACACGTGCAGGAAACGTCTCATGGGGCGGTGAGTGCTGTTCAGTCTCAGATCGAAACGGCCAGCGGCAGCGAGCCAAACGCAGGGTGCAAAGCCAGAAGCTAAAAATGTCCCAAAGTCCCAGCAGGTCTTCTTGCTTCCACCCAAGCCCAGTCAGGAAATCGGGCATTAACCTTTGTGGTGAGGTGATGGGTTAGAACCGCGGGGTGGTACCACTGTTGCCTCCTGTTGTGCATTGGGTCACTAAGGACCAGAGCCGACTCAATGTACCCTGACAAGAGCCACCAAAATCTGTACCACCTCCAAGAGAAACAGGATGTGTTAAGTCACTCCCTCAACTAAGGTGGGGTCTTAAAGATGCTCCCAGGGAAGAAAAAGGTAGAACTGGGTTCACACCCTCTCTTAAAGTGTAGTCTTAATCCCACCTTACTCTGGTTCATTAGTATCATCGAACAGGGCTAAGTCTCCAGGCATCTACAGAATCCAGAATTAGAATATAACCTCTAAGCAATTATGGCTAGAAGTGCCATATTCATCGACCATAACTCACAACTCCTTTCCCATGTTTCGATAGGAGGCAGAGAAATTGGCATTGAGGAAGAAATGAGAAAACCTGGAAAGGAGGGGTCCAGACTGGGGGGGACGAAGCCCTAGAGTAGGGGTTACCACCCAAAGCCTAGAGCAGGGGTTACCACCATCCAGCCAGCCGTCTGCTTCTGTAAACAAACTATCATTGGCACCAAACAAGCCACGTCTATTTGCTCACCTATTGTCTATCACTGCTTTCTTGTAGCTAGGAAGAAAGTCCAGCAAAGTTTAAAATACCGTATATACCCGAGATAAGCCAGCCCGAATATCAGCCGAGACACCTACTTTTACCACACAAACGACATTAAAAATGAGCTTATACGTGAGCACATACGGTCTTACTCGTGTGCTCTCTGAAGAAAACACTTGTTCACTGCTCTCCTCAAGAAGGCAGGAAGAGAGGG
>PVJH01039938.1:0-16052 GCA_004026705.1 Nesogale talazaci | reverse complement strand
AGGAATGGGGGTCAGGGTGCACAGGGAGAGCTTCTGGGGCACAGACAGGGCTACCATGACCCAATGGGGAGCTCGGTCGCCCCCATCTCCCACGGGGACCTGGACCTTGGGCGGCAGAACACCCCTCTGGTCAACCCTCGCTGCAGGCTGGGGCTCTGCACCTAGGAACCTGGAAGAGATGCTGACCCAGCGGGCTGATGTCTGTGAACAGGCTTGAGCCACCCCCTGCTGACACCACATGCCCCTCTCACCTTCCCTGTGCCCCTGGCCCCGAGACATGGTCACCATCGTCCTGGGGGTGTCAGTGAGCCAGGAGGGGGCCGGCCGAAGGACTGGCAGCTCACGCATTGGACACCACCGAGTTCGGTGGGGGGTGGGGGTGGGGGGCGGCTGAACCCACTCTGGAAGGAGACCGTGGAGGTGGTTCTGAAAGTCCACACTGTCACTACACGCACACCTGGAGATTAATGAAACAACCAACGCAGTTACATAAATCTACCCTGTCCGTGATCAAGACAGCTCGGGAAGGTGCATGAGAAAGGGCCTGAACTCCGAACACCTGCCCCTGCCATGGCTGTGACTGGCCACAGGGGGGCTGCCTCAGCCGCTGGTGCGGTCTGGGGGCTGGCTGCTGCCTCGGTGGTCCTGGAAGAGCATGATCCTGCCCACCAGCTTCTCCTGGGGCCCGTGCCAGGCACTGCCAGGCTGCTCATTTGGCGGTGGGTGGGGGGGTTCCTGGTACCCCTGCAGCGGCAGCACCGTCACGGGATCCAGGAGCCCGTTCTGGTGGATGCAGGGCTGGCTCTGGCTCTGGGGCTGCAGGAGGAAAACCCGTCTGTCCCTGAGTCTCCCCAACCCAGGAGCCCCCCGCTGCCATGAAACCACTCCCCCTGCTCTCCCCCAGGACGTCTGCCCACAGCCGTCCACAGGAAGAGGCTCTGAGGGGCTCTGCACCCTGCCCAGCCTAGCGCTGGGTGTCCTGGCCCCACAACATGACCTCTGCTTCCTGAGGACAGGTGTGGTCCTGCAGAGAGGCCCAGGGGGGTGGAGGGCGAGCTGGAGACATGCCCTGAGCAGAGCAGCCCCGGAGATCCAGCCCAGGGTTGAGAACTGAAGAGGGGTGCGGGGGGGCTGTAGATCCAGCTGAAGCGTCACTGAGGGTGGGGAGGTTGGAGAAAGGAGAACAGGGCAGGGCGGCTGCCTGGGTCCCTGGGGTACAAGTGAAAGAAAGGGAAAGTGGTGTGTAGGGGTCCTGGAACTCAAGACTTGAGCCCAGTCTTCCTGGCCAGCGCAGGGGGGAACCTGGGGAGGGGCTGCCTCTGGGAGGGACCCATGCTTTCGAGAGGCGGAACCCTAGGAGGATGTTGGGGTTCTCTAGGGTTCACAGGATCCAGGTGGAGACAACCTGCGCCCACTCTGAGCCTGTACCCGCCCTTTTCCCTTCGTCCCCAGGGGACATGGCATCTTGGATGACCCTTCTTCTCTTGGGGGGCGGGGGGTGGGGAGCGAGGCTGGAAGGAGATGTACAGGGATCCCTCGCAAATGCCTCTGCCCCTCTGTGCTGGTGGACATGCCTGGGGCTGCACCAAGCAGCCCAGTCTGAGGCTCCGAGCAGGGTGGGGAGAGCAGCCCCGAAGGACTGCAGCAGGTGATAGGTCTGTTGTGACAGCATGGCTACTGAGCACATGTGAGGTCAATTGAAGGGCAGAGATAGAAATGGCTCTCTCACGCTCTTGGATCTTCAGACCAGCCGGCTGCCTTGCTTGTCCTGTGCTTCGATTTCCAAGCTACACACCCGTGGGACACCTAATCGTGGACTGTGTTGCTGTGAGTTGAGGTTCCTTCAAGCCACACTCCTGGGATATACATCTCTTGAGCTGGGGGCTGTTGGACTCTGTCATCTGGCTGACTGTTGGCGACCTGCCTTGCTGTTTGCTGTCTGTGGCCGGATAGCCTGAATTGCTCTCCAGAGGACTACCCGGCGGCCCTCCAGACTTGAAGGACTGCCAGTGTATTAATTGTCTCACAGTAGTGAATTGTACCCAGCCATTTGTACTGCTTGAGTTGCACCCAGCCATTTGTCCTGCTTTATAGATTAGTTAACTATTTCTCTCTTAGATACCTATCTATATAAATATATATGAATGATTAGTGTCCTGGTTTTGTTTCTCTAGAGCACCCTGTCTAACACACAGCAGGATGGGGGGGGGGAATGCCGCTGGTGGCTGCAGTGCCCTTGTCCAAGCTTCCACCCAGCACCCACTGCTGCCCACCCCCCTACTGCCCCACAAGTCCTGTGATGGTGGAGGGGCCATGGATGAGCTGGGGAACTCTCATTGGGAATTTCCTCATGACTTCACCCATCCCACCCCTCAAAACCCCCCTTCTCTCCTAATCAGACCTTCATCCGTCCACTGGCTTCTTCCTCAGGCCTGCACTGGCCTGCCCTGAGTCACCCCCCTGAGCACAGACTGGAGGTGTCTGCGAGCCAATGAGAGGTGGGTCTGCCCCAGGAGGCCCTGGGCTACGGTGAACAGCAGGTGGAGGGGGCACGCCTGGTTGCAGAGCCCCTTTGCCCCTGTCCTGTGGTCAAAGAGGGCGAGGTCAGGGTGCACAGGGTGCCGCTAAAGCTGCTCTTGGAGGACATCTCATGGACCCATCTGCTCATGACAGGGGAAAGCAAGACAAACCCCAGTGGAGGGGAAAAACCCCAATGGCCAGGGAGAGGAGCGGGAGCCACTGTGGACCCCACTCGGAAACGCTCCGGCTGCTGCTTGAGTTCCCGGCCCCCACTCCACCCCAGTCCCTACACACACAGACACACAGACACACAGACACACCACGCCTGCACAAGCGGGCAGAGGCTGTGTGGGAGCGTGACTGAGAGGAGACACTGGCTTCTGAGCCCTGGGTCTGCAGGCCTCCAGCCCGCCCTCGTGTGCCGGGCAGAGTGGGCAGAGGTGGGTCGGCCTGGACCTCCTCGACACTGGGCTGCGGCAGGGCTTCCCAGAGTCCCAGGGACCAAGGGACTCCTCGCAGGTGCACGGTGGGTTCAGTGCCGAGGACCCAAGGTGGGAACACCTGCCTGCCCACAGGACAGAGAAGGGAAGGTGCTGCCGGGACAGCCGCCCATCTGAGGGCAGTGGGTGCCGGCACCTCGCAGCAGGACACACGGACAAGTCCTCTCTAGCCCGTTTGAAGAACAAGAGACCAGAGTTTGGAGCAGCCATTGGGGCCCAGTAGGAAAAGAACTCTTTGGAGTTATATCCCATGTAACAATTGTACGATCCTATCGGACTGTGAGGGTGAGTCGGAAAAAAATTTTGAGTTTATTTCTTTTTCTTATGTAGGAGAAGCGTACTACTACTCAAACCCACTGTTAGGTGGGTTGCCCTGAAAGCTCCTTTTTCAATGTAGCATATGACAATGGATGATTCCTGCTCCTACAGGAATGAGGGACAGACATTTCCATATGCAAGAGTTCTTTATTTCTCTATTTATTTATTTATTTATTATTTATTTATTTTTAGGCATCACTGCCCTCAGGTGGTGGGAGTAGGAGGCCCAGCTTTTGCTCCTGGGAGCCGGAATTGAACCTATCCCAGTGGGCCGCAGTCCCGCGCACAACCACTACGCTACCGGGACTCAGCCCTCTCTATTTATTTTTATTTATTTTGAGTGAGTACGGGTTAGGCAAAGAGCAAGGATACGGAGTACAGGATCACCTCCGCCACCTCTTGAAGGGCCAGAACGTAACGGTGATGAATGCGAAAATGAAAGTTTCTTCAAGTGCTGTGTGAGACTGAAGAGGGATTTATAGACTCTTTCCCCCCAGCACCCCGCCCTGAATTTATAGACTCTTATGGGACATATGGGCTAATACTGGATTTAGCTGGATCTGGACAGGGTTGGACTGTTTTCTCAATACACAACTGTTCCTTGAAATGACACTCTCTCTGACACATAAATGCGGGTCCCTGGATTTCTTTCTCTTGTCCACCCGGACTGAGACACCACAGGTGAAACACTTGCCTTTGTTTGTCTCAGAGCCTGCCAACCAAAGGGAGAAGGAGACCAGGAACAGCATTTTCAAAGAGCTGGGGCTCATGGCGAGGGGAGGGGTAAAGCGGGTGGGGGTGTCCTGTCCCATCAGACCTCACCCCTGGCTGGAGGGGCTCCCCAAGGAGAAGCCATGAAATGGGGATGACGTCCATTCTTATTTCGGACATGCTTATTTCGGACAAACCCCCATCCTGAGACGCAGGTCCACAGGGAGCTCCGGGCCACGTGGTAAGTCCAGTGGCTGGGGAGTGGGTGCAGGGGGCAGGCGGCGGACAGGCTGTGTGGCCAAGTAAATGTGGTCACGTGGTCTCGGGGGCGCCCACCCGCCCAGGTGCTGGGTGTTTGGGGGCAGCGCACAGATTCCCCCTCGCGGGGCGACCGCGCCTGGGTCTCACGGGCCGCGAATCGCCTGGTGGTTCTTGCGCACGGCCACGTAGCGCAGTGTCCGGACGACGGGCGGCCGCACCAGCACGTGCTCGTCCCACATGTACTCTGGGGACAGCACCTTGGCGGGCTTGTGGCTCAGCAGGTACCTGTTCAGGTGGCTCTCGTCCTGCCACACGGCCTCGATGCTGCGGGCGAGGTCCGCCGTCATGGCCCGGTGACAGGCCGTGGTGAGCCTGTGCACCTCCGACGCCGAGCCCCCGAAGAAGGCCCCGGAGTAGTAGAAGTCCCCCTCGTCGGGGGCCACGTAGGCCTGGGAGGCAGGGCGGCGCTCGTAGGTGAAGTCCCGGCGGCCCGCCCCGTAGAAGCCCGGGTGCAGCGTGCCGAAGAGCGGGGACAGCACCTCGGCGCCCACGCGGCCGCTGAACTTCATGTCCACGTCCGCGCACACCAGGTAGTCCACCTCCCGCAGGAAGCGCTGCTCCGAGAAGTTGCCGATCATCTCCATGCGCCGCGAGGACACGTCCTGCCAGCGGGGGTAGCTCCGCACCCGAAGGATCACGACCTGGCGCCCGGGGCCCAGGGCGACCCGAGGGACGTCGGCCGGCCGGTCCGTGAAGACGTAGTAGTTGACCTTGTGGCCCACCATGAAGAACTGCTCTGCCGTTTCCAGGAACAGCTTCAGGAAGACCGTGTACCTGGCACCAGGGAAGGAAGTAGGGCCAGCTCAGCAGGCGCCTGAGGCCATGGAGGCACCTCACGCCGCAGCTGCTGGACTCGCCGTGGACGGTGGGCCAGCTGACCTGGGCCTCCTCGGCAGGCGCATTCGGGTGTGCCCCGCGCGGGACGCACCCCGGCAGGCATTTACCTTATTCATAAAGTTTGCAAACATCCACAGTGCAATACCCAGGGCTTCTTTTGCTCTCAACAAATGGTGGGAGTGGGGTGCGAAGGGGGCCCTCCCAAAACCTGCAGTGTGTCTTCCAGCTCCTACAATCTGCTCTGACCTCTGGCCCCTCCTCTCCACGCCTCTGTTCTGGGAGACCGACTCCCCCGCGGTAGGGGCGCACCCCACACCTGCTTCAGGGCCTTCGCAGCCTCTCTTCCCTCTGTCTCACACTGCTCCCTCCTGTGCCAGGGCTCTGCTCGCAGTGGGCGGGGGAGGAGTGGCAGGCGCTCTATGGCTCCCTCTGCAGGGGCTGAGACGCCTCAGCTCGCTGTGACATGTGTCTCCCCCCCCCCCCCCCCCCCCCCCCCCCCGTGCAACAAACACACACACACACTGCAATCCGTTTGAACACAGGGCACGTGCCACCTGGTCACTCCAGCCCTCCTTCCACCCCAAAGCCTGGCTGCCCGCAGCAGCGTGCTGGAGCACGTCTGCATGCGTGTCCTTGCTCCTGAGTGGGCGTGCACCAACCACACCTGCCCAGTGGGGGGGTGATCGCCGCCGTGGCCTTCCTTTTGGGGGGCCCTCCCTTCTCCCAGCCCCGCTTGTGGGCTTGTGCCTATCCACACTCCTGCGTCGAGACCCCAGCGTGCACGTTTCTGGGCACCTCCCCTCGTCCGTCCCCGGGGAGCTCCCCAGCAACCATTCCATGTGCTGTGGCTGGAATGCGGGGTACTAGGGGGTCCTGGGGCGTGGCGGGCTCTCTTTCTGAAGGGGCCGGGAGTAGACTCCAGGAGCCTGGTGGCACAGTGGCTGTGCAGTGCTGACCTCAACCTCGGTAGTTTGAAACCACCCGTTGCTCCGTGGGAGACGGAGGAGGCCGCCTCCTCCCACACAGATCAAAAGACTCGGAAACCCACAGGGGCCGCAGTGCCTGGTCTCATAGGTCCACTGCAAGGTGGACGTAACATAATGGCCGTGGGCAAGCAGCAAGGAGAGTCAGGGACTTGGGGCAGGGCCAGGCATTGGCAGCTGCTCATTTGAAACTGTGATCACAGGGAGGGGGGGCGGGGGCGGGAGCTGTGACTGAGCGTTCCTGCTTTTCAAACCCACCACATCCAAGGGACGGCCCAATGCCCGCAGAACGGCCTAGTGGGTTTCTGAGGCCGCAACTCAGCAAGAGTCAGCCAGGAAGGTCTGGGGAAGGCCAGGCCAGGCGGGATGGGAGGGTGGAGGGACAGAGAGGTCTGGGGGACCCTGCGGACTGTGATTTGCGAGCTGAGGGCCCCTGCATGTTTCTGAGACTGCAGTTCTTTTCCAGAGTCCAAAGCCTCATCTTGCGGGTGGGTTCAATCTGCTGACCTTCCGAGCCTCGGCCCGACACGTGACCGCTGGGCCAGCGGGCTCGGATGCTGGGTTTCATGCGGGCAGAGTCCCCGGGTGGCCGGAGAGATGAGTGCCCTCAGCGGCTCAGGCAGGGGTGCAGGCTCGGGACCGGGCGGAGACCCGTGATGTGTGTTTTCTGGAAGCAGACCGGCTTCAGTGCGGTCGCCAGCAGCACCCAGGCCCGAGGAGAGAGCCGTGGGGTGGGCAGGGGCACCCGGGTTCTGTGGACGGCATAGACACGGAGCCCCTCCTGGTGGCTTGGAGGGCGCCCTTGGCAGGGGGCCTCGACAGACGTGGGTGCAGCCTCTGCAGAGGGTGACCGTTGCCCGAGGGCCGCTGGAACAGCTGGGGTTGGGGGCCCACAGAGGAGTCCGCCCGTTGGGGGACTCACTTCTTTTTTTTGGGGGGGGCATCACTGCCCTCAGGTGGGACTTACTTCTTAATGGCAAACACAGTCAACCCGATGGTGGCTTTTCTGTACTGCGCGTCCACGATGGCAGGGTCAAAGGTCCCTTCCCAGACGATGGGGGCAAGCCAGGGGGTGATGACCAGCACGTCCGTCCGCCTGTGGTGACCAGAGGACAGCAGGAAGCAACCACAAGGGCAGGGCTGGGTCATAGGCTGTGGCCAGGGGTCAGCAGGGCGGGGACAGGGGACCCTGGCTTGGTTTGGTGCTCTTTCTTTGGTCAGCTCAGTGCGTGAGGCCTCGCAAGGTTGGTGACCACCCCCACCCCCACCCCCTGAGGGACGCTGGGCCCTGCCTCCAGCACTGGCACCCTGGAAGGGCCCACACAGGGCCCCAACCTCCTGCTGCAGAGCACCATCCAGGCCGGCATGATGGTCCAGCCCATCCAGGCTGGAGCTCCTGCCTCAGGGGATGTACATGAGCAGGGCCAAGCTCACACAAGGAACCTGCCCGCCTCTGTCTGCGCCTAGAGAGAGAGGCCAGCGGGCAAGCCAGGTCCTGGGAAGTGGAGGTGGGGGTGGGGGTGGGGAGCGAGGCAGACCCTGGACCCATCACGCAGGGGCAGACTCTACTCACGTGGGCTTCAGGGGGTGGGCTTTGGGGTAGATCATCCTGCCAAGAAGGGGACCGTGAGTGGGACTGTGACCCCACTTGGGTTTCTCTGCCTGGAGCTGCTCCCATCTTGGGGGGGGCGGATCGGGGGGAGGGTCCAGGCCTACCCACCTCGAAGGACACTCTAGGGAGGCGCTGTGGGGCTGAGCCCGGCCCAGGTGGCTCCCACCTCCCTGTTAACTGCCAAGGGTGGGACCACCGGGCCTTCTCCTGCCTGGACCCTGACCTTAAGTGGAGCATGGGAGCCCCTGGGGGTCCCCAGTTCCACCTCACTGCCACCTCCCCTCCAGCTGGCATCTCCTGCTCCCCCTGCCTTCCTGCACGTGACCTGGGGGCAGAGGAGACACCTGCTCTTTGGCAGCAGGTGACCCAGGAGTCCTCTGGCCACCCACCCTGCCCCCTGACCTTCCCTCCTGCAGCCCAGGGCTGGGCGTCTTGATTTGCTGGGAAGCCTGCGCAGTGGCCCCCAAAGGTGCAGTCCCCAGTACCTGGGCACCGTGGGGACTCTGCAGACGTCCGGGCAGCAGTCACTTTCCCTGGAGGAGGAAGCAGGGTCAGCGTCTGTGCGGGGCCCAGCCATCCTGCCGCCCTTTGGGGTCTTGAGCAGACAGCCGGGGGGGCCCCCCCCGCAGCGAGCTGTATTGTGTCCCTTGAAAGGTCGGCTGAGGTCCTGTGCCCGCCCAGTGCCGATGGCTGTTGGGAGAGGGGTGGTTCCTCTGCGTGTGGACGGGGGCATTTTATGAACAAGGCACACAGAGGGGTGCGCGCTCACATGGGGCATGGGGGTGGGGGGGACCACACGGCAGCCTGAAGCAAACTCAGGCCCCACGGAGCCCACCAGTCACGCTCACAACCAGGGGGGGAGTGGGCGCTCCTGGCCCTGACGGTGCTCTGGTCGGCACTCCCTGTGGAGGGCTCGGTTGGGCTCAGAGACTAATGTGACAGCCTCCTCTTTCTCCCACGTTGCTGCTGGTGGGTTGGCCTGCTGACCTTGCAGTGAGCAGCCGGCGCTTCCTTCACAGCACCACCCGGGCTCTGGGAAATGAATCCGCCTGGGAAGCATGGAGACCGGCTGCACACGTGACCACCCAGCCGTGGCCCTGGGCTCCCTGGGAGATCCAGCTCCCACCTACTTGGGCCCTGTGGTCTCCAGCTGTGTCTGATGGGGAAGGGCACCCCGGACGTCCTCACTGCAGAGAGGAAGGGTCCGAGGAACACCACCCCCCCCCCGAGGTGCCCCCTGCGGGGCACTTTCATGGCACAGCCCCAGGGGGCACCCAGAGAGGAGCTGGTGCACACAGACTGAGTGAGGGGCTGGTCCACGCTGGGCTGTCTGAACCCCACACGGCTCTGCTGGTCGCCAGGTTATCTATTCCCATAGAGCTGGGCTGTCTGGGGAACCCCAGGGGGAAGTATGGAGGGTCCCCATGATCCTCTGGCAATGGGTGGGTGCGGGGCTGAGGGGCACGCAGGTCCTGGCTTCCTGCTCCCCCCTCAGCTCACAGCTGTCAAGCTAAGTCCAGCTTGCAGCCACCCTGTGGGTCAGAGGGGAACGTCCCTGTGGCTTTCTGGAACGGCGATTCTTTGTGGGGGTAGGAAGCCTCTTCTTCCCCCACAAGGGCGACTGGCGGTCTTGAACTCTTCACTCTGAAGTGAGCAGCCCAACACAGAGGCACTAGGCCATCAGGGCGCCCTGCCAGCCGGAACCTGCTCTGAAAACAGAGTGGCCAGAACAGAGTGAGAGGAAAGCAGTCCTTCATCAGAACGTGCTCTGCCGGGGCTTGGCCTGCCAAGGTGGGGTGTGTGGGCCCTGCCCGGGACCCCCTGCCTGAGCTGTGACTCCCCAGGAGGCCAGCAGAGTGGAGGTGGGAGGTCCAGGTTGGAAGCTCCAGCCATCAAGTATGGTTCAGAAAAGCTGGTCTGTGGGGGATAGGCTGGCAATTCAAAGTCAGATTACTGAGTGGACAGAGGACAGACAGATGGACAGTCTTTACCTCTGTGGCCAGCTCTCTGGTGGGTCCTGCAGGTACAGGGTGTCATTGCTGTAGAAAGAGAAGCCATGTCAGGTTAACATGTCCACCTGTCCAGCTATTGAAAGTCAGCCAGACACCTACTGGGCACTGGGCAGCGGAGTCTAGTCAGGGTCTGATTCTTGACCCCTAACTGTGAGCCCCCTCCTGGTGTCTGTGCATGCGTGTGTACATGTGTGAGTGCCTCATACATATAGATGTATGGTGTGAATGCATGAACGTGTATGCCTGCACACCATACATGTGTGCTTCTAACATGTATTCATGCAGGTGTACTTGCGCAAGCCTATGTATGTTCACACATTTGTGGCTTGCATGTGTGTTATGTATGTGCACAAAGGCATGCATGCCCACTTGGTGTATGTGCACACGCGTGTGTGCACATGTGCATATGTATACATGTGTGTGCATGTGTGTGATTGAGTGCAAATGTACATGTTTGCCTGTCAGCTCCTGAAGAGATTCGTTGTGAGCACAGACTCAAATCCAGGCGCAGTGGCCCAGTGGCCCTGTGTTGGCCGTGTCCTCTCAGGGATGGAGGGAGGGACTGAGTGGCGTGCTGTGTCTGGGGACTGGCGTCTTTGGGGTTATGCCTGCCTCCGACTCATTGCATGAAATGGACATGACATACACTGTCACATATGATCGTGAAGTTTCCGTGGCACAAGTCTCAGAATCGTAAAAAGAAGCAGGCTTACTGGCCAGAGAGACCACAGAGCCGGCCCAGCCTCCCCGAGACACCTTCAGCCCAGAACAGCTCTCACCATGGAGGCTAATGTCCAACCTGACAACAGACAGGTCTGGGGGCCTCCAGCCCCAGAGAGGGGCAAGCAGAGGGCAGTGCTTGTCCCAGGAGGAGGGGTGGACACAGACCAGTCACAGAGCACAAGCCCTGACCCCGGAGAGGTGTTCCGTGACAGGGAGCACAAGGCAGGTGAGTTTCTGGATAGAACATGAGCTTGTTCTGTAAACTTCACCGGGTGCACAGTCACACATGGATACGTGTCTGTGCTTTGATGTCTGCTACAGAAGAACTTTCTAGAAAGACCTGCCTGGATTCCAAAAGGTGCCTCCATTACCTCTGAGACTCTCCTTGGTCTGTCCAGCTGGGGATGCCGCTGCGCTCTTTGCTGGGGGAGAAAGCACAAGGTCAGTCCTGGCAGCGGCCTCGGGACCCACCCCTCACCGCACACAGCCCCTCGGGACCTGCAGACCTCTGGCTCCAAGGCAAACAGACAGGGCTCAGCAGACCCTGCAGGACTGCCTCCCTGTGTGGCTGGTGCACCAGCCGACAGTTCACCCCAGGCGGAGCCCCACCAGCCTCCCTGGGCCACGACCCTGAACCCCAACAAGCAACACAACGTACCCCCCTCCAACATGTGGGCCAAATGTCCAAAGGTCATTTTTGTATGCGGGGACCATGCTCAGCAGGACTGTCCCAGGAGATCCTGAGAACGGGGGCCCCCAGGCCCCCCTGGATCCAGACCCTCACTCCTGGACAGGGTGCACATGTAGAAGCTCCACCTTTAACCTGGGAAGGACCCCTGTCTTCCTTCCATTCGTTAAGCACAGCAGGAGAGGGAGTGTGGTGTGGAGCGGAGGTTCCTGGGAACTTGGGGCTGCCTGGAGAGGTCCCCTTGGGCAGGAAACCACAGCTTCTCCCTGATCTGGGTGCCCACTTCAGGAACATGGCCGGGCCCCGCAGACACCAGACAGAGGTGTCCTTCCGCTCTCTGTGAGAGGAAACCAGCCTCTAACAACCGAGGGGTCCCTGGGTGCCATTATGCGACACTCATATCCAAGGATGATGGAAAAGCCTCGGAGCACTGCAGAGGATAAACTGCAGGAGTTGGCGGACACATCTCCTGGCAGCAAGCTCACCTCCACAGTGATCTGGACGGACAGCAAGGACGTGTTTCCAGTCATACCTTGTCTATCCTTAGGGGACACGTCAGTCTTCCCGATTACAGGCAACCTCACACGTAACAGGGAAGGGCTGTCCAATAGGCATACGTGACAGGAAGGGGATGAGCTAGGGGTGTACCTGCACTGGGAAGGGGGAGGGACTGGGGTACACATGTGACAAGATGGGCGGGCCCTCGATTCAAGATGGCAGCCTAACCTTGGTCGCCCTTGAGTTGGCATGACCTTGTCTCTGGGCACTCCTGCGGAGAAAACAATCCGCCATCCTCATCAGCAGGGTGTGTGCCCCCTCCCCCTGCAGTGGGACAGACAATAGGTGAACCCACCTGGCCTAGATCAGGGCTCACCCTGGCTCGGGCCTGAAGTGGCTTAAGTTCTCTAGCCTTGATGAGCTTCCAACTTCCGGTAAAGGGGGAGGCGGGTTTTGTCACGTAGAGGGACAACTAACTCCCTATCCGGCTACCTAACAAAGCCACCTGGAGACCCCAGTCTTTGGAAACCAGAGACTCCTTGTGCCCATTCATGTAGGAGCCTATCTGGGTCCAGCAGCCTCCTCTTGCCAGAAGTGAAGCTTTGCGATGGGGGCTTTCCAGGGCTCCAGGTGTGACTGCTTAGGCAGAGGGCGGCCCCTCTGTACCAGTGCCGACATTTTGTAAGCTGGTTAAAATTAAAATGTTCCCACTGAACCGACCCACCTCGCGGACCCACCCTGTTATAACCTCCCTCCTCGTTAGGCAACAGGGAACTCTGGGAAAAGCCCTCTGGCTCGCACAGAATCGACCATTGTTTGGCTAAGACAGAGCGTGACCTTTCTGCGCACACTAGCTAACCACAGTTTCTGCTTCTGTGCCCGCCAGCCTGCTTGGCTGCAAAAGTCCCTTGTTTTGCCCAGCCCTATAAAAACTTCAGCTAAACAGCAATCCAGGCCGCTCTCCGAGAAAAACCGGCGAGCGCTGGTCCCTGCTCGGGTTAAAATGCACGTTGTGGCAACTCTTTTGCGGTCCAGCTGCTTCTTGTTCCTCCAGGCTGCAACAGCCGGAGAATCTCGCAGGACTTTGGTTCACGCTGGTGACAGCTGCCAAAATGGGAACTGCTAGACCAGCGGTTCTCAACCTGTGGGTCGCGACCCCTTTCGCAGGGGGCTCTCGATTCATCGCAGTAGCAAAGTGACAATGATGAAGTCACAACGAAAATGATGTTATGGTTGGGGGGGGGTGGTCACCACCACAAAAGGAACTGTGTGAAAGGGTCGCAGCGTAAGGAAGGTTGAGAACCACTGCCCTGAACCTTTCCCCCAGTAGCTGAGCCCCCAGTAGGGCCCCCACTGCTTCTCACACTCTTGGAACTGAAGGGATTGTGGCCAGGGAGCTGTGGCAGCCCTGCACCTGCGTGTGCCCCAGAAACCCAAAGGACCGCTTATGTGAGGGGAGAGTCAGCCTCTGGAGAGGCCCCCCACCCCGCGCCCCGGCCCCCGTGTGTCTTCTCACCTGTAGAAGCCGAGACAGGCAGCTAAGAGCAGGACGAGGCAGAGGCACAGCTTGCTTCTCCTGTTCCACCAGCCTGCAGAGAGACACATGGCTGGGTCACCCGACAACGACCATCCCGGGGACGCACAACCTGGCCATTGGTCAGCGGAGGCCTCAGGGCCGCTCAGCCAGAATGCCCTCCTCTGTGCTGGGCTCCCTGCCCCACACCTGCTGCCTGGGACTTCCTGTGGCGTGGAGTCTGGGCGTCCTTAGGCTCCAGAGGCGCGGGCGTGGTGGGACGTGGCCGAGACACTTGGGAATGCCAAGAGGAAAACGGGTCCGAGTCCAACCTGGCAGAAGGTCTTCCAGACCCCAGGTGGACAGCCCTTGCCCGTGGCTATAGGCGCTGACCCCAGAACACCAAGATCCTGTGTAGGCTGTTCTGCTTGTTTGTTCTAGGACGAAGTTCCTTGTTGCTAAAGACACCTACGTTTGCTCCCTCTTTTATTTTTTTGTTTTTTGGGCATCACTGCCCTCTGGTGGAAGTGGGAGGCCCAGCCTTGCTTCTGGAGAGCTGCTGCTGGATTTGAACCACCAACTCCGTGGGCCACAGTCCCGCACACAACCACTACGCCACCGGGGCTCAGCCCCGCTCCCCCTTTTAAAGTCACTCAGAGGGATATGGTATCTGGGGGGGTGGGGTGGGGTGGAAATTGTGTGTTTGTTTGTAAAGAAACACACAACAGACACACGGCCCATCTCAAGGAATGAAACCAACAAGAGTGTCCTGGTCAACCCTTCACAGGGTGGTCCTTTTTCTGCCTCCTTCCTCCCGCCTCCCCCTCATGAGCCTAGCCCTTCCCCCTGGCCTCCTCGTAGTCACCCTGGGCTTGGCTGGTGGCCTGGAGACCTGCGTCTTCTTTGTGTTCCTCATAGCCGGGGGGTGTTACGTGTTTGTTTGGGAAGGGTGACAGAGTGTACTCAGCAGGTGCTTTCCAGCTCCGTGCGTGTCTCGCCGTGTCTGGGAGCTGTCAGTGCTGTTCCCTGATGCGGGACGCTCGCTGCATGCATGGACCAGGGCTGGCCTCTCCGTTCCTCCGCAGTGGGGGTGGGGGCCTGTTCCCGTGTTTTTGCTATTGCGGAACCAGCTGCAATCAAGATAGGTGTCATTGGTCTGTTCCTGTGGCATTCTCGATTTCTTTAGGGTGCGTCTATACAGCCAGCAGAGAGATGGCTGGATCATACAGGACATGTATCTGCACTTGTTTAAGGAAATGGCCTGCTGATTTCCATAGTGGCTGTACACCTCCACAGGTCCACCAGCAATGTAGAAGGCGTTCCTATCTTTCCATATCTCCTACAACATTTGATATTTCCCGTTTCCCTGAGTTTTGCTCCAAGTGTTGGTGCGAGACGCCATCTTGTCATTTTACTGTGTATTTATCTACCTTTGGGCTCAGGATCTCGAATATCTCTTCGCAGGGTGGTTGACCCCCTGATGATGTGGTTGGTCAGGGGTCCGTTCCTGTCTGGCGCCCATGATTCAATGGGGCTATGTGTCACCTGCTGGTTAAGAGGCTGCACATGGTAACAGGCTTTGTGTCCACGTGGCTTAGCCAGGATTTCAGCAGTTTGCTGGACGAGGTCTCCTCCCTGACATGCTGTCACATCCCATCATCAGCTCCATGACGGAATCCACTGGGGGCCTCTGCGCAGTTGACGGAGGATGAGGGGGGAAGGCGGCCCCTCTCTCCAGTCACAGCCCTGCCCCAGCTGCAAGCAAGCGTCTTTGGTCAGGGTGAGGGCTGGACACGACTCCCATGTAAGCATACTTGTGCCAGGAGTTGGTCTTGATTCAACGGCACAGAGTTTGGTGGAAAGGCTTGTCTCTTCTTGCTGGGTCTGGGTCCCGCATCCACTGTATTCACTTCCACTTCCTGCCCTAGTGTCTGCCCACTTTGAGAGCCAGCAGGGCCGAGCTTGGACTCATTAGACTCTGCGACTAAGAGTCTGGTCTGCTGGCCTTAGATTTGTCTGTCTTAGTCTCTATCCACCTGTGGTCTTCTCACTTCCTGGTGTGTCAGCCCTGGCAGGGAGGGGAGTTAGGATGAGCCCCCAACTGACCCACAGACTCGAAGCAGTCTGGGCTTGCCCACTCTCACAGCTGCAGGAGAACCTTCTGGTTGTGTCTCTAGAGAAGGCAGCCAAACGCCCACATGAGGCAGACCTGGGGGATGCTTCTCGCCCAGCAAAAGTGTCCGTTCAAGGGACAGGTGTGTTGGCTCCTAGCTGAAGGCCTGTGGCTTGGCAAACCCACTTCCCAGAAGGAGTGAACTCCTCAACAAGATGGCTCGGCTAGCTTCAGCTCTCCAGGCTGTGATGAGCCGTGGGGTCAAAGGTAGGCTCGATGATTGTGGTGATAGCCCCCTGATGGAGTGAGTTGTCCATTAGGAGGTAGAATTGGCGTGAGCTGCACCTTAAGTCGCAGTCTTACAGGTGGCTGTGACTCAGGTACCCACCCTTAGTTTCCATGAAGCGTGGACTTTGTGCAATCCACACGGACATTCTGTGGGACGGTTCTCTCTCTTGCTCTGGATTCTGCATCCGGCTCCTCACCTCTGGTCTCTAGTTCTTGGAACTTGGGCCAGCAGCCTGTCATCTGGCCTTCCACAGCTTTGTCTGACCTGACAATGTGGGTTTGCCATGGCTGTTGGCTGATGTGGGGAACGGGACGGTTTCTCCCATCTTGTTTCCTCCAAATATATGCCTAACTTAAGCTGTTTGCTACACGTGGCAAATGACTATGGACTTGGAGGTCTACCGAAGCAGGCCAG
>PVJH01039937.1:0-16052 GCA_004026705.1 Nesogale talazaci | reverse complement strand
ATCCATAGATATGCATGACTCCCCTGAAACATAAAAGGGATGGAGTTCAAAGGTCTTCTAACATTTGCATTAAGGGCAGCCCTAAAAGAAGAGTGGGCACTTGGTTCAATATTGTACCCGGAGTCTGATGGTCTATATTTTGAAAGAGAAAAATTTCGCCAGCATTTCAGATTTTAACCTGTCCGGAAGATTCATTGAACCAGAGAAAGCCCAGTTGCATCCTTCACCCTCTGAAATATCCCATCACCATCACCCTCCCCCTGGCACCCACCAGTGAGAGCTGGCCAGAGTCCTTTCCCCTTGGTGCAGACTGCCCGCTCAGATTCTGCTGCTGTGGAGAACGCCAGGGTCGAAAACCATTTGTAACTCACACAACTAACAACGGGGGCCCACAGGAAAAGTATTAAAGCAAAAGCCCAGTCAACAGGAGCAACTGGCTTTAGGAGGTTGAGACGACGAGGCTGAAAGCCTGCCCATTGCGCATGCCAGAGGAAAGCCCAGGGGAGATGCCTTCTCAGAGGGTTCTGATGGACCACCCTTCCTAGCCACAGAGACACCACGAGATGTTGAAGACATCACATTCTAGCAGAGGGGACAAAAGAAAAGCAGTTTCAAATCTCACCCCAGGGACACACATGAACAAAAGTAAGACTTTTTTTCTTACTTTTGTAAGGAAGTATTCACACGAATTAAATCTTTCTGTCTCCAAGACTTCCATATCTGTACTTCTCTCCCACTTAACTCCTCTTCTTGCTCTTGCCTTGCTCATGCTCGGCTAAGACTATACTTGGGTTGAAAGACTCTTCCCAGTAATCAAATGGCAGCTGGAAAAACACCCACTAGATTTACAAAAGTTCCCAGTCGAGCCCTTTAAAATGACCTTTATGCTTTGAGAAGGTTCTCACCACCATCTCAGGCGTTGGTCAAAGGCTTGACTCTGAAGATTCTCCTACAACAGTTAAGCTATCCAGAAACTCCTTTGGCCTTCTTCAGGGAGGCCCTCTCCCTACTTTTGCTTCACTGGGATGTTAGCCAGAGGTCTAGCGAAGAAAACTGCCATTCCGAGCTGGGGTGGTTTGTTGTCAGGGGAGGGTGGGTTAGCGACGACAGTGCCGCCCGAGGGGACCCACCGTGGATATCCGGGGCCATGGTTTCATGGGGATAGTCTTCACTCTTCATGAACAGCAGGAGCTCCTCTCCCGGCGCGATGTCTGCGACTACTCGGTAAAAAATCTGCAGAAGACAGATGGACAGGGCAAGGAGAGGGGGAAAGAAGTGGTCATGGAGGAAAGGCGAGTTGGGACAGAGAGATCAGTTCATTTTCTCAAACATCAAGGAGCAGACTCCTTCTCTTGTTTTGACTTTCATCAAAGGAAGTTGAAGAGTCCGCAAATGAGCCGTGTGGTTGCAAATGGAAAATTGCAATTCTCGTACCAGTTCACAAATCTTTCCCAAATCCTACTTCACAAATCAAATTTTCTTCATACAGGGCTTTTGCCGTGTGACACGTACAGGAAAGGCTCAAAGCAACCTAGTGAGCCCCACCCCTCCCCCCTCCCAGCGCGGAATCCTGCCTTGCACTCATTCCCCAGCAGTGGCCTCACTAAAGCCTGGCTTGAGTGTGTTCTCAAAAATGTCTCCTTCTCAACAGTCGTTTGGGTAAAAATAAAGCTAACACAACAATGGCCAATTCCACTTGCTCGTGGGCCTATGGACCTGACAAGGGATCATGGCGACAAGGTCTTGCAGAGAGTGAGAGTGAGAGAGTGAGAGAGAGAGAGAGAGAGAGAGAGAGAGAGACCAAGGGCAGGGGCCAGGTGCTTTGTTGTCAAATGCAATCCCACTCCAAGACAATGCTTCCCCACCCAGGCCGGGCCCTCAGGGTTCGTGGGAGGCAGGCATGGTACCCTGTATGGGTTCCTTTATCTGTGTGGTGGGGCAGCCTGAGCCTGCGGTCATGGTTTTTTCCACTGCTTTCTAGCAAGTGCCGAGAAGAGGAGGGGTTGAAGCTATCTGGATACAGTGCGCAAGAACTCCTCCTGGGAATTTCCAAGAGCTCCCTGCCTACCTTTCTACTCCCCAGCCCTGTGACCTTGGGCAAGTCATTGCCAATGTACTCGTGCAGGCTTCCCCAGCCTGGTATAAAAAGTATTGAAGCAGAAAACAACAACAATAACCCCACCCCACCCCCCAAAAAAAGGGAGAAAAAAAAAAACTTCTAAAGATGTGTTGCCATTTTAAAAGAAAACAGACACTTAGCTTTTCATTTCTTTTCTAAGAGCTATTTTTTTTGTTTGTTTGTTTTTACACCCAAAAACTTCAGATAAGGTAGACATTACAGAAGGGGGAATGAAGCTGTCCAGATTAGTCTGCCAAAATGACTTTTTTTTGGGGGGGGGGCATCACTGCCCTCCAACGGTGGGAGTAGGAGGCCCAGCCCCATTGCTGGAATTGAACCTCCATCCCAGTGGGCCGCAGTCCCGTGCACAACTACTATGCCACCGGGACTCAGCCCCAAAATGACTTTGCAAAAAAAAAAACAAAAACAATTCCCTGCACTCCGTAGGGACACGTCCCATCCTTTGCCCTGTGGCTTTGTCCCTCTCGCTGTCATCACCACTGAAGCACTCCCAATCCCATCCTGTTCCCCAGTTTAAGGATGTCCATAGACAGGATTTCAACCTTCGTGGGTCTCCAAACCTCTGGTCCTTAATATCTGGACGAGGCACAACACCAGACCAGCGGCCAAACCACCAAGCATCGCTCAGTCTCAGCACGGGGGTGAGAAGAGAAGGGTTACATAACACACGGGTACACTTCACTCAGAATTAGATAGGCTGCCCTTAAATGCTACCGCTTGCTCAAAGCTGTCTTTGAAGATTTCTCTATGTGTCAAGAGAAAACGAAATGACTTTTATTTGTCTGTAATTGACTAAAATTTATCTTGTACGGGCAACTGAAACGCACCTAATTCCTACTGTTTTTTTTTTTCTCACTCTTGTTTTTAATTTTCTTTTTTTAAGCCCTGTGGACATCAAACATTAAGTATGTGCTTCTTTATTCCAGTAGGTGGCTCTAAAGTCCAATTGTTTATTTTTCTATAAAAAGAACAGAACCCAAATTGAACCCGATTCAAAATACAATCTAAGGAATACTTTGCCAATAGTTTCTCTCCCAACCCCCTTTTAAAACTACCCCTTTTGAACTACCTGAAGTTGGTTTACAGCAAAGAACTTGTAACATAAAGTGTTGGAATATAGTATACTACAAACTCGGATTCCTTGGAACAGTTCCTGAATAGCATCGAGACTCTCTGGGGATGTGCCGTTAGCGTGAGAGAGGGAAGGTGGGAGGCATACCCTTCACACCTACCCTACACAGTTCCCTCCTTTGAGGAAGGCACTGGGAGGGGCAGAGTTCTAATCCAAAGTTACCTGGTTAAAAGAAGGAAAGAAATTACAGATGCGCTCGCTTTCCCTCTCCTCGAAATCTTCCAGTTGAAATGCTTCTAAGCACCTCGTTTCGTGCTGGAGTCTGAGTTCCCCTTAGAAAACAATGGACTTCTCTCAGCAGCTTGAATCATCTCTTTTTTTGGCATCTCTCAAAGGTTTAACTTATTAGCTTCCTTTCCAACGACATGTTGACATTTGAATAGTGACATATTAGAACTTTTCGGTGGCTTCTCGGAAACAGGGAGGTTAACGAGATAATGCCCTGCAAAACAGAGCGACTGGCTCTGTGGGGGAGTGAGCGATGCTCTGACGCCCAGGCCGGATCATCTGAAGAACGTAGCAGGACCCCAGTCTCCCTGGACAGCCCACGATCCATCATGCCCCCTCTAATCCCATTCCAGATGGACTCATCCAGAGCGAACAGTCCAAGAAACAAAAGGAAAAATGAGGGATACTCTGCAACTATATATTACAGAGACAATTCTCTTAACCGGGGAGCATAACTCATGACTGTAATTTCCCTTCATGTGTCCCGAATGCCACGGGAAGAATATGGAGTGCATAAAAAATATAAGACATGGAGTGGTGTTGATGTTGGCTGTATGTGCTGGAGGTAAAGGGTGACATTCCAGGCCACGAAAGGCAAGGCAGGGCAGAGTGGGTTTTAACTTCAGGGTGTTCTTTTCGATTGTAAGTGAGTTTTTATGGCGCTCATGAAACTGAGGTCTGAGAAGAACTGGCAAGGGCCAGACGTAGGGAGGGCAGATTCTGGGCACGATTCCTCTTGCAGCAGTAAGAATGGGCCTGGAAGCCTCATCTGCCACACCCTCAGCAAATGTGGGCCCTCTGTCAAGGTGTCACGGCCACTAAGTGGACCTCATTCTAGCTCATCTCTGAGAGTCTTTAGGAGACTTTGGTAACATGAGGGCTTTCCCTGGGGGAATTGTAATGTCTCCCCTGCCCCCCAGCACAATCTGAACATGGAACTGCAGAGAAGCCGACGCAGAGATCTGGCCCTCACTTTCTAGAAAAGATAGTAAGATACCAGGAGATACTGGAGAAGTGGAAGCACAGTATGGACCAAAATTAAGTGGGTCACTGCCTCAAGATGGTGACCTTGAAAATCATGAGACACAATCTGGGGGCTAATCAAGTCTTTCAGAACACAAGGCATCCATCATAAAATAGGCTTTCATAAAATGGGCTATTTCAGGAAATGAAAGTATGAGAAACAAACAAACAAGATGCACATCGATTCTTGCCCCCCTCCAACACCCCACCCCACAGATGCACAACTGTGGACATGACTGTGCTTATTAAAAAGCAAAGCCACAATGACCTTAGAATCATTATTTTTTCCAAGCCTGAGCTACAGTGCAGTCATGTAGATCATGTGTCATCTGAGTTATGTTCCAAAAGCAGAAATACTACAAATATAACCTCTCTGATTTTCATGTTTGAGAAAATGGAAGGGAGTCAATCCCTTTGCTCAACACTGTAAAGGAGTTAATAGGTCTTCTGTCCCTCCCATCAAGGGGTTTTATGGAAAAAGTTATCTGGATTCAAAATAAAAATGTCTTGGATCAGAGACTGCGATGAACTCAACTCAAGTATATAACAAAGTTCTCAAAAGTCACAAACGTTTAGAAAAAGTTGGAGGTGAAACAAAAGGACGGATTTCTATTTTTTTTGGCGATGTCTCTCTCAAAATGTAATGCTCTATTAGAAGGGGAAAAGCTTTTGATCCCTCCCAATAGGGAGAACGATCAACACGAATAGGACCCTTAAATTAGAAGGAAATAGGATTAGAGAGAGGCATTCCATTTTCTAAAAAATCACCACAAGTATTTTAAAACTCTATGAAGACATTGGGGGTGGGACGAGGGGCTGTTGGAGGAGAAGGAAGCTCTCTCTAGAAGTTAGCACCCAAATTGGGAAAGACAGCATGCTAGGAGTATCTCTCCATACACTTGAAAAGGCAACTTTCAAGTGATCTTTCTATTTTATCATATAAAAATTTGGATTTGTCTTTTTTTTTTTCAAAAAGCACCCTTTAAATCTTTTAGAATATGACTATTATATCTAAACTTCTGAAGATGTCAACTTGTAGGAAATTATTTATAGTAAAGTTTTCAAAAACTGATCTTTATTTTATTTTTAAATTTGTTAAGATTATGTGCTTATGAAGTTTCTGGGGAAAACATATCTTTATATTCAATCTAAATCATTTAGATGGATAGGAAAAAGAAAAGTAGAAATCCACAAAGCTGTTCGCTTTTACTACTGGAGCAATTCACAATCTAAACCATAAATAAAATGTTACATATGCATATTGGAATTACTCAAAGCAATAATTATTGTGCTTTATTAATTTTAAACAAAGTCTAAAACCAGTTTCAGATGTCAAAAGGACATCCACTCAGCTAACAGTCCCAAGGCCAAGTTGGGGATAAAAGGAATGCAGAGATTTGGCTCTGATTAGCAAACATTAGACTCCCCAAAGCTATTTTTTTAATACAATTTTATGTAAAATGTATGTTTTATATGGGGTGCACAAATGTGGCAAACTATATTTGGGGGAGTGCAAATTTAAGACTTCCATAAAATGTTAACAATCCTAATTTAATATATAGTTATATAAAATACAAATGGTTAGGTGCATGATTTATTTCACTTGTCTATCACGAGTTAGAGGTAATCCTCTGTCATACTTAAATTATGTAATATAGAGCCCATGTATTAAATATATCCAGGTAGGCAAAGGGGCTTCAAGAAGTTGGTGGAGAAATGGAACAGAGGAACAATGGAGTTTTTCACTACCTTTTTGAAGCCCCCCCTGGTATGTCTTTGTAGTAAATCAAATGTCACTAGCATTCATGTTCTTCAGATATGTAAGTCTAAAGAAGGCACGAGCATTCATAAGCCTCCAGCAGGAATGCTAACAGTCCATGAAAGCCTTGCGGGCTAATTCTGTTTGATACAGCCGAAGTTTGTATCCAGCCTAATCCTCGCTGAAATCAATGCTATTGCCTCATGTGCTCATACCTGGTAGTAATATGGCTTCTTGTCTGTGACTCAACAAGAGAGCAGACAATCCAGAAGCCTTCAGAACAGTCTCTCTAGCTCGCTAGGCTTGGATCAGTTCAAAGGAGCATGTTTGTCCTATTCTGAGACAGAAGGAAAATTCCCAGCACCAGGAAGAAAGGAGGAGGAAAGAAAACAGATCCGTTTTCTTTGAATGGGATGAACAGGGCCTCATTGTTATTAATTCCCATTCGTTTTTTCCTGTTCGAGTGCTAGAAGTTTTATTTATACTTAATAGATGGCGTTTGGTGCGCCTCAAAATGACAGCAGTGTGAATTAGGAGTGACCTTCAACCTATTCAGGAAGTTGTAATAATGGAAATAATAGAGAAATGGACTCACTTGCAACGAGACAACTCTTTCAGACGCTGGCTGTCTTTCCACTTTGACGCTGACAGTGGATTTCTTCCTCCTCCAACCCTCAACATGTGGTCCGAATGCTTTATTTACCACAGCCCCATCCAGCTCACCACTTGGAAGATGAGAGAAGGCTGCATGGGACGCTACCGTTTGGAGGAGGGTGGGCGGGGAGGGCACAGTTTACATATCTGCGCAAAGTCAACATTTGATACGGCCACATCTGTCAGCCTGGGTGTTGTGCACAGGTGACAGGGAGAGCCCAGACACACCGTGTGCATATGGGATGGCGTTGAGAAACAGGACGGGGACTCTCGGCTCCTCTGCAGTGCTGTGACATCCCAATTGAGGAGTATGGGAACGATGTCCTGGGTTCCCCTCGGGAGGAAGCAGCTGATGCTACCTGAGTCTGTGCCTCATCACAGAGGGTCCTGAGCAGACAGCACAGAGGATGACAGATGAAGTTTGCTGTTCAACACAACAGAAACTTTGTTGGGACAAAACTTTGCCAAAGAAACCACCCGGCTCCCCTCATTTCCCCCAAACGATGGTATTCTTATTGTTTGGGGGATGACGGTCTAAAGACAAGAGAACGGGAGCCGAGGAAGCCTGGATGCTGTCCTGCTACATGCACTTCTGGAAATGAAAGGAAGCACCCACTGATGATTTTCAGGACCAAGAATATTTTGGGAGGTGATTTAATTTTCTTGTTCACATTTTTATTTTTGTGAGTCATCTGGGGGAGCAAGTCAAGTATAATCTCTTGGATGAAAGAAAGCAGGAGAATGGATTCTTGATCCCATGGTGCTAAGAAGAGTCAGGGAGACAAAGCCTATCATTACTTCTTGGACCTGGAGCCTACCAGGGATGCAGCCTGAAACCCTGCAACTTGTTGCCTGAAGTGACCGCCCAGGCTCTCCAGAGTCTTCAAGCTAGACTTCCCTAACAACACTAGGTCAGTCAATTTCCCAAGGATAGGCAGTAGCCACACGTCTGATGTTATGGAAGCCTCCTGAGCAATCTGAGGCCCCTCAAGAGTGTCCTGGGAGGGGTGCATAATCAAACGTGAGGGGGGAACCAATGACCACCTTCAGATCGTGTGTGGTATGTACCAGGATGAAGTCTCTTTTCCTGTCCTTGGCCAACATTTTCATCTTCTGGAAAGCCGGAAATGCATTCTCATGACTACCTTCTTGCCTTATCCCAGGAAGAGCTGGAGCCTCCCGGGGAGGCTAGCACTATGAGATGTTCCAGAAAGATACTGCACACATGCAAGCACCCACTTCTGAAAATGGTACACTTCAGACTTCAGACCACTTTCTCTTTTTTCACTTTTGTGGCTGGTCTTACTAAAAATGCTAGGAGGTGGAACGTGGATTGGTAACTCGCCCTGGGCATTATTCTGTGAGGACTCCTTCTTGCCAGGGGATGCTGTTTAACATATAAATATCAAATGGCAAGCTCTAGCTGAGACAGTTTCATCTTCGGGTGTAGGGAAGTCAGTTATCAGCCAGACAGCATCCCCCCATGTCGGCTTAGGCACTGTTCACAGAGCCAGCCTCTTGGTCTTGCCAGCTGGCATACATCTTAAAACAGCAGAGCAGAACTTTGGTATAAAAGTGGAACTTGACTTAAAAGCAAAGCAAAGAAAATGGTCAAAGCCAATAATAATTTTAACATCAAAAGAGGTCATGCAAAATGTGGGCAGAAATCGTTGTAAAGGAAGAGCAACTTAACAAATTACCTGACAGCAGACACAAACCTTTTTTGGGGGAGAAAAAAAAAAAACTGGGGGAAAAAAACCTATAACTGAACATGTAGCTCTGCCCATGCCTGATCAGCCCTGTTTCCTGGGTACAAACTGTATGAACCAAATGGTACAGGAAAAACAGATGATTTTCCCCCATAAAAAGCCAAGGAAAATAAGCTGATAATTGAGCCCACAATAAGCTTGCAGTAATAATACTGGACTGCTGTTGCAGCAGTCTGATAGCACGCTTGACGGAGACTTAGGAAGAGGGTGGACGGTTGTGCCAATTCAGCCACCATCATCCTGGAAGCAGTTAACGCTTATAGGGGAAGTGACAGACGAGAACGAAGCTGGGTCCCACGGAAAACCCTGTGGGACTGGACTGCTCAGAATACCTGACGGAAACTCTGATTTTGCATTCTCCTGGATTTTATGTCCACAAACTCTCCATCAGGCACTAGATAATCACTTATCAACATTTAAAAACAAAACAAGATATTTATTCTGAGTGAGCAGCCGGCGTCTCTCAGTGCACTGATTATAAGTCAGTTGTCAAGGAATTCTTTAAAAATGAAAGGACCTGTTGCCCAAAGTCTTGGGCTTCTGGGAACTTTACTCTGCGGGTGGACCAGGTCAGGGCAGAGCAGCGGTTTGAAACAATTCATTCGTAGGGTGCTGAATACATTCACGTGCATCTGTATGAAATATTACTCCAAAGCACATGCCCAGATCATTCTAATTATTATGAATGGAAAGACAGGACTTGGGTAGTTTGGGGGGGGTGGGGTGGGAGGAAGCCTACTCGAACCCTGCCTAAATCATCTATCTAATCACCACCAATATGGTTTCATCATTAGAGGAAACATGCAGAGTGTGAGGGAGACTTCAAGGAGACAGACAAAACCAGGGAGCATCTTCAGAGCTGGGGCCAAAGGTGAGATGTGAACAGACAGAGGTAGAAGAGGAGGGTCCTTGCCTGTGACCTGGCTGAGGGAGGATCTAAGGAAGGGGTTCCAAACTTTCTGCAACTGAGTTCATCCAGCTCCCGGTGACCCTAGCAGGCAGGATAGAACTGCCCTCATGGATCTCTGAGAGTGTAAAACTTCACCTGTCTCCTGTGGGTTTAGCTGGTGGTTTCCAACTGCTGGCCTCATGTGTAGCCGCTCACCTTGTAATCCCGTGGGGTTCCCACAACCCCTCCTCCCCCCAAGAAAAAGCAAACTCACTGGCATGGAGGCCATGCTGACTCACAGCGAGCCCTCATGGATTTCCGCCACTGAAACTGTTGACTAAAGCAAAGGAAGGAGGGGAAGGCGGATCAGTGAGACCCAAACCTCAAGTTCATGTGCTATCTCCACCCACCTGTATGGTGCTGGGAAGACTTGAAAAGACAGGGCATCAACACAGCAAGATGAAATGAATTGGGGGGTGGGGGGTGGGGTACCAAGACAAAACCAGTAAATCATTTAGAGGTCAGTTCTACCTGACATTAGGATACTTCCAGAGGTAAAGAAAAGCTCTGAAGAATGAATGCACTGCTCCCATGCTCCCTCCCTCCCTGCTGTACTTCTCTGCCAGTTCTTGCTCCTGACATGAACCAAGAGGGACGTCAGATCATCAAAATGTCACATGTTTGGTGTCCGTGAAATTTCAAACACTGGTAGGGATAGATGGCATTCTATGGACTTTTTAAGGAAGAAAGCAAAATAATAATAATAATAATAATAATAATAATAATAATGTGGACTTCAAGGATAAAGAACAATGGATGTTTTTCATGTATCTACTATTTTATGGCTGAAGTATGATTTAAAAAAAAAAAAACAACTAGAACTAAACTGGCTGCCCTTGAGCGGAGTCCACTCCCTCCAGGTGTGGCGGGGGTTTCAGTGTGGAAGTGAGAGTCTTTGGTGTGGCCTTTTCTTAAAAGATAAACTGCTTCTGTGAGTACAGGATTTTCAGGAGGCAATAGGGCTCTCTGTCAGAAGTTACTGCAACTAAGAAATTACGGTTTAGCAGTAATGACAGTGTTTTTAGAATCTCTTTTTGCTAAGATATCACAGAAGTAATTTTGGTGAACAAAAAGGCTCAAATGAAACAATATCTAAACACAATGAGCCCGAGCCCTTTCTAGGTAACACAGTCAAAAAAAGAAACCAGTCAAAAAGTTCATTCTGACCTGGGGAGGTGGGGGTTAGGAGCCTGCTGTGTGTGGGGGAGGGGGGGAGTAAGGAGGTAAGGAACTAAAATAATGTCACTCTTAGAAGTCCACTAGGACATTTAAGTTCAGGAACATCCCTCAATTAAAATATTTGTAGAAATGAAGTCAGGAAAATGTTCATCGAGTGACCTTCATGTTTATGATACAAAACAGAAGATTGCATCCTTGATCAACTTTATCTGAAAATATCCTATTTCTAAATACTTCTTTCCCAACAAACAAATCAAATATTGGTTTTTGTTCAGTGTACATGTGTTGGCTTGATCTCACTCCAATTATCAAACTCCGTATCATCTTAGCAAGCACATTTTATTCGCTTTCAAAGCTCCATGCCTTTTGGAAAACTGACCCAAATTGATGACGCTTGATCTAGAACATTAGGCTTTTTACAAATAGGTATCTTTGCAAATGCAAACTGCACATGGATACATTCTTCTCGGTTGTTCTCGCTTTCTTTTTTGCAGCAATTTCCCACTTTGGGGTTATGTATCTCAGGGTTAAAAGGATCTGTCTGTGGTGGACGGTTCCACCTCCATCTCTTCCTTTCACTTGCCTAGGATCCACCCCTGTATTGCTATTAAAGTTCATTTTCTAAATTTGAGTTTGCACTACGAATCGGAGTAGAGAGAAACACCTTTACCATTTCTTACAGACTGCTGCACTTGCTTTGTGTTGGACAGGTGAGTGGACGTGCCCAAGGCTCAAAGGTCACACCTGAGCCAGGGTCTCTCCTTTTGTCTCTTTTATTTTATCTCCCACCACAGGTATGTTCGTCGTGTGATGAAGGGGGCCGACTCCCCATTTGGCAGTTCCTGTTCCTCATGGGAAGGACAGCGAAACAAACAGACCAAGAGGATCTCTTTAGCCCGTTCTTCCACCATTGTGCTCAGTCCACGTTCATGTTTCAGAGCTCTCTGGAGTTGCTGGCCTTCACTGGCTTTTAAAAAGACGTGAATGGGCTTAGGGAAGTCTATTTTTTTATACTAGGTGCATACATCATGTGGGCGAGTGCTCTTTTTTGCCTTGTCTACTGAGCCAAGTGTGATTTTATGTATATCTATCTTCTCATCCCAGGAATCCAACTTTCACCTCTGACTCTTCCTCTCTAGACGTTTATGGGTGAGCTTACTTACCCGTGTCATGTCAATTTCACAATTCTGTCATTTGATCTATGCTCTGTTGTCATCTTAGACTTCTGCCAGCATAACACATAAGTTTAAGAGGGTACTTATAGACATAATAGGTATGTGTGCCTGATACTGGCTTTGAATGTCTTTCCTGATTAACTCTTTGGCCTGGCCCTTTAGATAAAATAAGTAAACATGCTAGTCATTAGGTATGCACCAGGATATTTTCTTTTGAAGACATGGTACCTTCAATGTGGACTTCAAAAGTAACTACGCTAATAATTATAAATGCCTATGCTAATAAACAATCCAAATGCATAGCTAGCAAAATAGTTTCCCTTTTGTAATACAATCAGAAATCCCAATGGCAACAGTGTGTTTATGAAACATTTGACATATAAATATTAAGTGGAAAATGCCTTGACTATCGATCTCATTCTTAAGTCATCTTTTCACTGATCTTTTCACAGTTTCATCTAAGGGAACAGCCCTTCTTGTCCGTTAATATGGACAGAAGAAAGTTATTATGATGCAATGATATGATTACATCGGAAAGCTGCTTTTGAGGTTCCCCAGTTCCTGATTTAGGAAACAAAACATAAATAATGCCTCCACTTGTAACACGTAAGTATTTCCCATATCTACAAATAGTGAGTGTTCAAAAAATGTTTGTTGTTGTTGATATGGTAACTCATATGAGGGACTTGGGACATTTTCTGCCCACAATCAATAGCTAATTTAATAATGCTTTCTTTTGTCAATAATCTCTCTTGTTTTCTTAAGGCAAAAGGTGGGAGGAAACCCCACAATGGATCTAGTTTATTATTCTGATATAATGAAGATTTTTTTAAATGATTCCCACTTAAACCCAATTTTATAATTTATTACCTCTTATTACAGTTTAGCCAGTAAAAATTATCTGGTAGCTGGTAAAATGCCAAAGAATAATCTCCTAACGATGACTGAAATAGGGACGAAGACCATTATGATGCAAGCATTATTTAACAGCTTTCAATAGGAAACATCTAATTCAGACTTTACTTTTTTTCATGGTGGTGGTTTTCAAAGCAGATTTTCCAAACAACCATTTCAATGTGTTCTTTGAAACACATTTTATTTAGGTAACCATTGAGTTAAAAGAAATACGTGATGATAGCATAATTAAATTGTAGCCTAATGAGGTTTATGAAACAAAAGCTAACCGCCTGAACCTCTTGTTGTTTTAGGCATTGTTGTACTCATTTACAAGATTCATAACCTAACTTTATTGAGTGCAAAATACATTTCATGATTTTTCATGATCTGTATTTCACAGTTGTTATTATTATGAAAGTCAGTCTCACTCTTCTATAATGCCACAGAGTAAATTCCAGTACTGATCATTGAAACCTTCTCTGATGTATACAAAAAAAGAGAAGATTTTGAATAAAAATAAATGTTTCTCAATTCTGTAAAACAAGAAAAACTGCACAAGCAGCTAAGACTGCACCTTGACCATACATATGTACTTACTAATTTACACAAAGCCTCTATAACATTTAAGTATAGCACTTTCAATTTCTATATAAATTCGCTAAGTATTCTTGATTAGTGCACTATTAGTGTCTCCGTGTGGTGGCAAAGAAAAATCCTGCTGAACAGTAAGCATTAAGCCAGGACCCATTTTTGAAATCACTCAATCACACTCAGAAAACTAGAGCCTTTATGAAGGACAGCAAGGCACAGTAAATACAGTCCCCAAGAACAGTTGTGCTGGAAGAAAGCAGTACTGTAAATGACTGCATTCTGAATCTTCCATCTGTGTAGTCATCACTTTCATCATCTCAACAAACAGGCCCTAGGGGTTTGCCTGTTATTTTTATCCTCTAGGCTTTATTGATACTTCGGTGCTCTCAAGGAAAGACGAGAAAATCTTTACAACATACCTGATCATCTATCTGGCATGCAACGAGGTTGTGCTGATCCAAACAGCCAGCGAACCTGATGTATTTGAGCCAGCTTCCCACATCTGGCTGACTGGCATCTATGCAGAACTTCACATTGCAAAACTCATCTAAGATCTACAAAGGAAGAACAGGAGAACAATCCATTTCCATGTTGGTCCATTCATTCAAATGGCTCATTGCTTAAAAAAGGTTTCAGTCAAATAGGTAGTCCTTCTTTGGGCCCTTAAAAGAAGAAGGAAAGTCATGCAGCAGCGTCTCTATTAATAAAGGAGGAGTACTAATTAGTTATCTTAGAAATGACAACGTACTGTGATAAAAAAAAGTGTTTGTAAACTATTACTAAAACACATCAATGGACTTCAAAAACGCCTGCTTTTCTTTTTATGCATGACTTAAGAATCTTACCCAGTGGAAGAGTTAGAATAATACAGAGCAGCATATAAGAACATGTTTCCAGAACAAACAGTCAATATTTTAGGTTTAGTTACTTACACAGTAGAAATGTATTCTTTTCACGTTTTTGCTATTTCAAGAATTCGACTGAAAACTTTTATCACAATATTATTAAGTTTATTTCTACAGTTTGTATTTCATCACCATGCAACAATTAAATCCTACCCTTAATTGAAAAGAAATTTGTCCACTAGATGTGCTTCTGGTTACACTAAAGAAAAACAAGTGAAAAGAAATAGTTGGTGAACAAGTCATGCAAAAAGTATGGCAACCTAATGACTTTGCTAACGCATGCCAAGGCAAATTTCAATTTTACCTGGAGTAAGCAAAATACAACTGCTTGTGAACAAGTTTAAAAAACATGTAAGAAGGAGTGTCATAAACTCACAATCACGATACATGATTGTGTACTGTCATTTCTCAGGACATTCTGCTCTTGGCCTAGCCGAAGTATTAATCATTACCTAATACACCTATTAAAACAAAACCTGAAGTGGAAAACTCCCATTTCCAAGGTTTTGCCAAAGTGAAGCTAGTCAGATTCACTAACAGCAATTATGCTTTACACATTTCTAGAGTTGTTGATCTGATGCTAACTAGCTAGTAATTTTAAAGCAGTCCTTTAAAGCAAACCTGAGGAAGCTTCCAATCCCGGTCTAAACAATACTAGTCCAGGACAAAAATGAATGAATTAAACAGCCCCTTCAGAACTCTGTTGTAGCTGAACCAGCAGGAGAGATAAAACTAAAATCCTGACTATACAGACCCAAAGCAATTTTGCTTAGAGTGCATGTAATCACCCCATGGCAGATTCAAGTCATTAACTCACCACAAACTTCAAGCAGGAGAACCCCCGTGCTCCAAGGGACTAGTGAAGAGGTGCTCTGAATGATCTTTGGGCCAGGAGGCAATTAAAGGGCAGAAAGTAGTCCCACAATTAAAAGGGGAAAAAAGGAAAATCTAAACAGAAAACACGACTGGTAGTAATTGCTAGATTCATCCCACAACACAAATACACCCATGAAAACCTGCTTTTTCAAGGACCCCTCCTACCCTATCAACACCCCAAACTACACTCAAATGCCCTCTCTGGTGCAGAGGGCAGGTTTTTTAAAAACAAGTACTTGTTTAGACAATTGCCAACGTTAAGACGTCTTCTACGAATCCCAGTGCGGAAATAACTCAAAGGGCAGCTGGAGATTCTTCAACCCTACCCAGGTGTCTAAAAGGTACACAGACATCAGGAGGAAGCAACACACACTGAAAAACCGTGGGGGTCAGTTGTGGATTGGGGTCTTTTGTTTCTTTGTTGGGTTTCTGGTTTGGGTCTTTTGTCGTCTGGTTTTTAGACTAGTAAACAACAAGTTTTACTGACGCTAGAGAGAAATGTTGCACGGCGGAAACAGGGTGAAGCCAGTGAAATGGACCAGTTCCTTGTCATATTTTTGCAGAAAGTCGTGGCAAACATGTTAATTTTAAAGCCACGACTCATCAGCCCCCTTAGCTTTCAAGTAATTCCCCTTGGCGGAGGCAGAGAATTAAGTATTACATAGACTGCACATAAAAACGCTCGGTGTAATGTTATTCCGTGTTAACATTATTGCGATTGCCTCTGTCAACAGTGAAATTAATTTTTGAAAGTTTCCTTTCCAGAGCATGTCTC
>PVJH01039936.1:0-16062 GCA_004026705.1 Nesogale talazaci | reverse complement strand
AGTATTTTATAAAATAATTCCTTAAATACATTGAAACACATATTAATAAATTACTTTATGTGACAGAGAAATTAACTCACTACTTTCATTGCTCTGAAGGTATTAGCTTATTAACAGATAAAGATATATTTTCTAGCTTGCATATTTCAATTTGAAACTAAATGGGAAGAATTGTAAGAAGTTTGTTTTGTTAGGTGTGTAATTATGACATAATTATTTCCTATTTTCCTTTAAGAGTTTAACAGCAAACTGCTGAAATAAAAAGTTTTATATATAATGTTTGCATTAAATATTGTGTTCCTATAATTTATTTCAGAAAAAAGGCTACTACTTAATGGAAATTTATATTGTATTATAATTTATTACTTACCTTCTAAACATTGTTGGTTTATATTCATTAAAATGCATTTATTTATTTTTAATAAAATTTATTTTAAAGGATTGATTACTAAAAAGTTTTGGGAAAGCATGTAGCTTTATTGCCCAAAACTAGTACACAAAGCATTGAAATTATTTACACATATAAGGAGGGCTTAATATGGTTATGGAAAAATTGAATTTTAAAAATGGAATCTTTACATGAACTTTTTAAAGTGTCCTCATACTTTAATCATGATTACAGCTTTCTGCTCATGCACATTCTATTCGCATTGTAGGCAAACAAGCTAACCCAACAGTTTTGTGGATTTTTTTTCTTTTAAAGGAATAATGTTTGCTAACTACTGCTTTAGAATACTTCTAAAATAATAATTTAAAGTTGATTTTTTATGTTTTCAAAACATGTCTCAGATCCCTAGGGGATGGAAAGGAAGATGGCAATTTCCTTCCTCTCTTGGTGGCTTGGATGTAGATTCCTTCATCTAGCAATGATGATCAACAGACAGCAAAACAGAATCTAGAAGCAGGGAAGGCAGAGTAAGCTTAGTGTATCAGAGCTATAATGGCCAAGGGGGAATAAAAAGTTCATTGAAAACACGTTATGAATTGACCAAGGAGAAAGAAGGATGTGTTCATTGTAAAGAAAGACTCAGAGGGATATGAGCGTGTAATGATAATAAAACATCTGTAAATATATATTGACTATTGACTCTGCTATTTGCTTATTTCATAATATTGCTATAGGCTCAGTTCTATAAATGTCAGTATAAATTAATGCTTAAGCTATGACACTTGGGAGTTTTGGTCTCAGATAGACCTACTTGTCATTGGGAAAATAGAGTAATTTACATGTGCCTTTGTTTTCTCACCTGTAAGATAATAATAGTCCCCCCCTCACAAGGTTGTTATAAGATATTAAACAAGTTTACGTGAAATGCTTCCAGTAAGTCTTTTTTTTTTAGAGGGGGGAATCACTTCTCTCTGGTGGTGGGAGTAGGAGGCCCAGCCCCACTGCTGGAATTGAACCTCCATCCCAGTGGGCCGCAGTCCCGTGCACAACCACTACGCCACTGGGGCTCAGCCCTCCAGTAAGTCTTAACATACAAAAACACAATATAATAGTTATTGCTGAAATACTTCAATATTATATATGAGTTTCCATAATCCCTTGTAAAGAATTTGAATAATATTTCAATTCCTAAAACCCATTGCCACTGAATCAATTTCAGACTAAGATCCTAGTCTGTCTAAAATCAAGCTATGTTCTCAAGAACTAACTGTAGTGATTTTCTGTGGATGTAATTGAGTTGTAAGAATGTATTTCTTCAATTGTACAATATTTCCCTCAGTAAGTGACAAAGGAACATGTCAATGTTAAGAACAGAGAGTTAGTAAGTAATTTGAATATTATTCAATGTAGTCATGCTCAAGACACTGTTATAGAATATGGACAAGGGAACTTGAGAACCTACTTCCTTTGAAACTCTGGATTAGGAAATTCATGTTTCCATTTTTAACTGATTTTGAAAAAAAATTATTACTAAGTATATGTTAAGGACTTTGCTGGGCATTAAGGATATGACATTTCCTATCTGGCTGGCATAAAAGATAAAACATAATTTCAAGTGTCATGCAGGCAACATGTCACCAATTGACAGTTTTATTAGCCCTACTTCATATATGGACAACTGGCATGATAAGAAGTAATAAGTGCTTTCATAGAGCCCAAAATTTAAAAAGATATGCTTAAACTCGTTCACAATATATGTCTGATTCCATTAGTCCCCAAGAGACAAGTCTGTCTTCCGCACTGAAATTCAATGTCCTGTTATTTTAAAAATGTTACCCATCTCTCTGTTTTGTGTAGGGTAAATTTCTCAGATCTCTGACAATGTTTTTGTGATCAAATTGCAATTCCTCTTAGTATATGCTGAGATTTCTACTGTCTCCACAACTTTATCCTTCAAAAGAGATTCTCAAATAAAGTACCACTGCCTTCTGTTTTCCTTTTCTCATCAAAACTTTCTATTTTCTCCACTGCACCATTCTCCCTTCATTCCCAAGTCAATTGCAGTGAGGAAACTTTTCATCATCACTTGAGAGTGTTATGACAGACCAAAGAATATAGAGAAAATGAAAAACATCAAACAATTTTGACCAGCTTGGTAGTTAAATTTCCCTCAGAGATCCTTCTACATGACACCCCTCTGTAATCATTAGGATCCAAATTGTTCCTCATCTAGCTCCTTATATTTGATCCCTTCAAAAGTCTGAGTTGTGGAATTTTTTCTACTTTTTAAAAAGCAATAAATAAAAGAGGTTTAACTGGCATTTCCATGACGTGACAGCCTATTGAAGAATACAGAAACACACAAATGATATGATCAGGAAATTTCCATTTGTCTCTGTGATGCGCAGTTTACAAATTATGAAATGAGCAGAATGATCTCTAAAATTTGTTAGACAGTCCTATAATGTACTGTCTTCATTGTCTTTGTTGCTACTGCTGCTATTATTTTGTGGATAAATCGGATAAAGGCTCAATATTGTTAGCATGAGCCAGGAAAACAGAAGAATATGACTTAACTGATCTGCATCAAGAATGTCTTTCTCTTATGAAGTCTGGCCTTGGGTAAATGATCAGGATTTGTACTCATACAGGTAGGTGGACTAAAGGAAAAAGCTGAAGGATCTATGGATACTGATCAGGTAAACCCTACGGTATACACCTTCTTCAAAGAATGTGCCAAAAGGAGCTAAAATTCTGACCCAAACTCATAGGATTATCTCTGACTGCATCATCTAGTAGGTATCTAATAGGAACAGCAAAGATAGAATCGTTATACAGTTCAGTACCAAGGACAGCCGCCCCAACTACAGCAGCAAACTTTTTAGAATGATTTCTCTCCTATATTGGTAAAAGAAATAAATAAGGCTGAGCCCCGGTGGCGTAGTGTTTGTGTGCGCGGGACTGCGGCCCACTTGGACGGAGGTTCAATTCCAGCAGTGGGGCTGGGCCTCCTACTCCCACCACCGGAGAGCAGTGATGCCCGCCCCCCCCCCCAAAAAAAAGAAAGAAAGAAAGAAAGAAGATACTTATTTCTGTTTCTCTGGTTTCTCTCTTAGTATATACGTTGCTATACCCATTAGCTTGAAATTTGGGGAAATTTGCCTCCCCACCCACCCAAGAGGACCTTACCAAGGAGTTGTGTTCAGTCACATTTTTCACAAACAGACAAGATAATATCATGAGTCCTTCTGTTTACACCGTGTTAGGCCACAGGTTAGATATAAACCTGTGGCAGTCATGTACTCCCATGTCCCTTTCAGCACTGGGAGTGTAGGTGTTGAGTCTAGCCTGTCAATCTGGAAATAACCAATGAGACCTCTGTGTGGGCATGGTTTTCTCTGAGAATTCTGGGAAATCCCATTGGAATTTCCCATTGGAAGTGAGAGACTATAGATTCACTTCCTTGGAGACGCACTACTGACAAGACAAGATAGCAGCATAGACCCTGTGTCCTAGGAACTGGAGGCATCGGAGAAGAAGCCACATGGTCTTACCCTGATGAAACCAGACTTCTGAAGCTGGAAAGGCCACAGAGAGACCCCTCCCAGCGCTGAGATGCTTCTATGGCTAATGGATACTGCTGATGGACCCTGAGCCATGGGGGACCCCTGCCAGCGCCAAGATGCCTCTACTGCCACTGGATACACAAGACTCTGCACCCACTGGTCTGTGATTGTCCTGGTGTCATCATTGCACATGCTTCGTGAGTTGGAAGGAGACTTTATAGACTGGGATCAAACATATGGACTAATATCAGACTTAAGACCTTGGACTGGACTGGGTTGGAATGCTTTCTCAATGTTCCCTTCCTCTTATATATAAACCTCTCCCTTATATACATATATGTTTATGAATTTGTTTCTCTAGTCTACCCGGACTCACACAAAACCTAAGGCCACAATATAGCGGTGTGAAGTTTCAATTATGCTATCCAGACCTGACTTCAAGAAATTCAGTGGGGTCTCTTATTTGAGCCACTACTTCTCTATCCTATTATCTCTTCTATTCAGAACTGAATCCAGATGCTTGTGAAAACTGTACTGCGAACCAAAGCTAGAAATATTCTTTACACCAAAGCTGGTGCTGAAACTGTTTTAAACAAACGTGCAATTTAATGTAACTTTTATCTTGTATGTCTCATGAAATTTCATCTAATTTTTTCTTCTTCGCTTCTTGGCCTTTTGGCTAAGATCAAGTGTAATTCTTTTCTTCATATTTCAGTGGAATAATGTTTACAATGATAAATCCAATTATGTCTCCAATGTTTGACATCTTCAAGGCAAAATCTGAAAACATCACAGGGATCTAGAAAACACATTAAGATTTGAATCAAATCTTAGGACCTGGACATGCTATCTCTTCTCTCTCTCTCATTCTCTGCCTCTTTCTCTCCAACCCTCAACCCTTTTCCTCCTATCCTCTATGTCTTTGGGGATTTTTTAATGTTCTATATGTACATCCAAATTTCTTGACCTAGATGAGTGAGCAGCTCCAACACTGCATCAATTTGTTGAAACATTCCAATCAGTACTCTGTCAATTTTCAGAGTGAACAAAGACCTCACTGGCAGATCCAATCACTTTTGTCAAGTCATTCACCTTGAGTTCCCTGCCATATGGCACTCCCAGTCATCCTTCAATGCATCCTGTCCTCTCTAGACTCTCAAAACTGTTCTCTGCTGTGTTTTTTCTTCACGCATTAGTCCAATGCTTATCTGGCTTCTTCAAAATATCCTCTTTGTGTGCCTTTTTTCTTTTCTAAATGCCAGAGCGCTTTAAGTTTCCATTTTTGGTCTTTTTCCATGTGAAAGATCCCTCCCTTGCATTTATGTCATGGCTTTGACCTAACTGTGCTTTGATGACCAGGGAGTCCTAAGTGGTGCTGTGGGGTAATCCTTGGAATACTAAATGCAAAGTCAGTGGTTCCAACCCACCAGGCCCTCCGTAGGAGAATGATGAGGCTATCTCATCATTTGGCTTCTCTGAAGATTTACAGGCTCAGGAACCCTAGAGGGTGACTGTGAGTTGACTTTGAGATGGAATCAACACAACGGCAGTGGGTTTGGTTTTGATTTGGGGCCTAAATCGATATTCCCCCATTTTCAACTCTCCTGAGTTTGAGACATATCTCTACCTGCCTAATACATCCTTCCTCTGGCTATTTCTCAGTAAACCTTAATTTTACTACGCTTATCTTTGCCCAAAGCACATTTTCCTATTCTAGCGAATAAAGGCATCATCTCTTCAACACACAAATCTCAAACACAAATCATGGAGAGAGGAAGATCCAGACATGGGTCATTTTCCTGAACGAACAAGATTTGCCCTGAGAGCAACAGAAGTTTGATCCAGATGGGCACTCACCCTCCGCTGCCTGGGTTCCTTTGGGTCCACCACGCATTGTGTGTTCTGGTCATGCAATTAAGCAGCCGCTAATGGGTTATTCGCTGTTTTTTAAAGTTGTGGACAGAGTTTCTTTCTCCCCCCCCCACCCACTTTTTTTAAAAAAAATCATTTTATTTGGGGCTCATAGAATGTTTATCACAATCCATCCATCCATCCATTGTGTCCAGCACATTTGTACATTTGTTGCCCTCATCATTCTCAAAACGTTTGCCTTCTACTTCAGCCCTTGACATCAGCTCCTCCTTTTTACCCTCCCTCCCTGCTCCCACTCCATCGTGAACCCTTGATAATTTATAAATTATCATTATTTTGTCACATCTTACCCTGGTGGACAGAGTTTCTTCCATGTTTCTGAATGCATCATCTGAGCTCTCATCCTGAGGACTAGTCTAATGATATTTACAAATATTTGAAATAAAGAATGGATACACGCATATACCCAACCGTGGAGAATACTTCCTTAGAATATACACCCTATGAAGTAGAGCAAATTCTTCAATCAAGTTAGTGGCCAAATGCTATGATTCTATCATATGATGATTATATGAATAACATTTAAAAGAAAGAACATACTGTGCTGTCAGTTGATTAAGATTACTTTTTAAATTAGCATTACCTGGTGTAAACTAGCATCTCAATGCTTATAAATTTTATATAGATATAGAACCAAGACAAATTATAAATGAATAAAGTGAAAATGTGTCATCAAAATAATTGATATTTTGATTTTTAGAGGTGTCTAAAAGAATCAAGCCATACCTCAGTCATTATTCTGAATTAAATATTAGTTTATAGTGTTACTGATAAGATTGGTTTGAATGATAAGGAGAAAAGGGGAAGGATACTGGAATGTAAAGAAACTATTCGTGAAGGCTAAAAATGTGGAAGCCAATATAGAAAACTATTTGAGGCACTAATTGTTAGGGATAACTTTAAAGACTGGTGACATTACTAATGATTTTGTAGCTCTAGAAGATAGTGGTAACTTTTGGAGAAGTTGTACATGAAGAAGATGAATTCATAGAGAACTTGTAAGTAGGTCTCAAATGAATAGCACTAATGAATAGATTCAAGACCTGGTGGACTTGAAAAGGAATTTCTTTTTAAGCTCAAAATAAAACAGAAACTCTTAAAGAAACAAAGTCCAATTAATACATTTATTGGAAAGTTAAATGACAAGGAGAGCAATTATTAAAATCTCTCAATGGATTAAGATGTCATAGAAGAATAACCCTGTGTTTCTTGAACAGGCTAAATGGCTCAAAGAAAAGGGACTAATAATGGGTTTTCTAGCCTAACCTTACTGTTCATAAGCATGTGATACAGATTGAATAAAGTCAGAGAGACATGGGGATAAAGAGTGTAGTCATAGTTAATGGCACATGAAAAATAAGGGAAGTAGACCCAGCTTTGAAATTTTATTCTTCCCAAAGTAACACTGTTCTGAACTAAGAGAGGCTTTGACGATTATGTAGTCTTATGATGGAGAAAAACATCAGAGTTGGTAACCCAGAGAGCCAGTGGGAAAGATAAAGATCCTCAATGACATATGTTGAAGTTGCAACAATTAACTCCAACGTAACAATTGAGAATGGTGCAGGATTGGGCAGTGGTTCATTCGGTCGTACACAGGCCCTGGAAAGCACTAATACCTCAACAGCACCTAGCAACAGCAACAGGGAAGGATCACAAGTATTTACTCACACCTTTTTTTTTTTTTTTGGCTACCTGATTTTTCTGTCACATGTTTTAATGGTATTATTTGTCTTTTTCTTGTTGAGATGCTGACGTTTTCTATAAATTTTAGAGATGGATCCCTTCTCCATCTTGCCATTGTCAAAAACGTCTCCCCAGTCAATCAGTTTTATTTATGCTCTTGATAATAAATATTGAAATTCTTTTGAAATTACTGGAATTGATACATATATCAAATCGTTCCATAGTTCAATCACTCCCAAAAGAATTGTATACTTACTACCACAATCAGTTTCCAAACATTCTTTGTCTATTTGGACCCCTTGATGTCATCCCCCCTTCACCCTGCCACCACCTCTCTGCCCACCTTCCCCGTCAAAAAAAAAAATTTAAAAACCTCATTCCAATTGCTGATTCTATGGGTTCACCAAGCTGATTTTCATACACACAAAAACACACACACACAAAAAAAAACAATTACTGCAATTTCATGAGGGTGACTTCCAACGACATACCGGAGATAACCATTACTATGTACAATTGAAACCCAAACAAAGCAACACAATCCCCAAATACATAAGATTTTGGATGCCAGACCAGGTCCAGCATGCATCATAGGAGGGATCTGCTGACAGGTTTCAACTCTTCAAGTCAGACTTCTGCCTTTGGCCTTCTCTACTCAACTCACCGATGCATTAGGTTTGGTGACCTTTTTCCTTCTATCCCTCAGTTATGGATGGAGGGAGATCACCAGAGATTTACCTCCTGTATCGCTTCATTAATGAATCTTCGAGACTACTGCCAGCTATCACCCTCAACAAACTTTAGGCTCTGATATTCATCCCCCTCAGACTTTGGATTATATGCTTCACAATCCTTCAGTGACTAAAATCCTCCGTGCGGATTTAGTTGCTTTCTCACCAAATGACTGCTTGTTCAGAGCCAAGCCTTCCAGACCCTAGTGCTATTTTATCCGATAGCTGGGCACCATCTAATTTCTTCACCACATTTTGCTATGGCACTTGTCTCCTTTGGGTTCCCTTCCTGGAGGTCAGGTTCCCTTCCTGGCCTTCCTGGAGGCCAAGATGTGAGAACTACTTGTTCCTAGGTTGGAGCTGAGATTAGTGTGAGCCTCAAACCCATTCCTGAATCGATATTTGTTTGGGTCTTTCAATTTATTTTCACTTGGGAATTAACCCAAATGTTATGTCATTCTATCATTCATACTCATCCATTAGAATTGCACCATTGTTTCTATAATCAGTTCCCAGCCATCCCATTTCTTCCTGGATACCTTGACATCATCTCTCGTTTATCACTCACACCTCTTCTCTGAACTCCATCCCCGACATCCTTGTTTTAATTGTTATCCCTGTATATTCACTGATCCTAGGTTTTATTTACCAAAAAGGAGAAAAACTTATTTTACAACATCCCCCACTTCATAGCACCTCGGAGATATACCCTGATATGAACAAACAAAAACCCAATACATCTGAATGATCATCCTAGGTTTGCCAGAAAATTGCACATCTTAATACAACATATAGAGCACTGAGGTAGCAAGACCTTATTTATTCACCTGCCAAAAATTTTTCAAAATTAGTACAGCTGTCTTCTGCTTCCTCAGACACCTTGTATTTGAACTTAAGTCCTCAAACTCTAGGTATATCTGAGGTGATGCACACAAGTGTTTAACTTTTCGAAGGTCTTAGTTATCTAGATTGTCCTCTGTTGCTTGTATATTTTATTATGTTTGCTAATGTATTTTATGCCCACATTAAAATCCCTACGTTTATCCCTATTTTTCATTGCTGATCTTTCTAGTTCTAGGTTTTACATTTAGGTATTTGACCCATAATATGTTACTGTACATTAAGCCCTTAATGTAACACTTTATGTACATCATTACACTAATCCTCCACTATTTTTTCAAAGAAAGTACAAATTCATTATTTCCATGGCTCTGATGTGATTCATGAAAATACAAAAAATTATAAAACCTATCCTCCATGACCCTAGAGAACTAGACAGTATTCAGCTATCACTGTGGACTACTCTGAAAGGATTGCAGTAGCAAGTTCCGGGATAGAGTAGGAGAAAATGTGGGAGGGGAGGGGATAGAAGTAATTAAAGACTAGGCTTGCTGATCTGTTAGAGAGATGGCACCTCCAAGACTATATCCATAAGATATCCTTAAATCCTGGAAATGAACTTATATCCCTGTGTTTCAGCTTTCGTCCAAACATCAGAAAGATCTATAATCTGAACAATGTCACCAGAGAGGTACACATTCCTAAGAGCAATCAACCAGACAAATTCAGAAGGCAGCATTTGCCCAAAATCTCAAAAGCAGGAAGGGATAAGACAAAAGGACAAATCAAAATGATAGACCCAAGAAGGAAATGTAACGAATGCTTTTACCTTGTGGGGATTGCAATCAAGGTCACAAAAGGAATGTGTGTCAATTATTGAATAGAAAACCAATTTATCCTGCACACTTCAACTCAAATCACAATAAAATTAAACCATATGAATGCAACTGTTACAGGAACATGCTTGATGCTCCACTTCAAGAAGAGATCATTGGAGATATTGGGGCTATAGCAAATGGTGGTGAAGAAACTAGCTGGTCCCCAACTATAAAAAAGAATAATGCAAAAAATAGAAATAAACTTAAAAAAAAAGAATAGTGCCTGGGGTCTTAAAGGCTTGTTTTTAAACAAGCATCCATCCAAATGAGGCAACAACCAAGTCTACATAGGAGAAGCACACCATCCTGTATGATCCAAGGATTGTAAACCATATAATCCAAATCTAAATGAGGAAATGGCATGAGATCTTGAGTTTTGAACATGTGGTTTGCAGAAGGCTAGAGATGACAGTGGATGTCCAAAAATCTACCTGTAGGGGTCACACGTGGATTAAGCCTCCAGTGAATTCCTTCAGATTCTAACTGAGGGAGGTGAATAGGCCTGTTATCAGGCAGAGAGCACTGTAAGGTCAATTACAGCAGATATAGTTAGGACAAAATGTAATATCATTTTATCACCCTTTAGACCAATTTTAAAGCTGTTTCAGTCTTTCTAAAAAATGACCGGAAAATGCACTTGAGGTAAGCCCCTGGGGAATGCCCTCTGGCCATGGACCAGGGATGTGAATAGCCTTGTCAACGTGTGGAATGCACTGAAGAGTGCATTGTTGCCGATGCTGTTAGATTAAAATTTAGCACTATATCATTTGATCCCCTTCATGAGCCATTTACATTTGTTCTAACTTTTATTATTTTCTGCTTTCTCTTCAACTGAGGTTTTTATGTTTTACTTTGCTATTCATGTTCATTTTTTGTTGTTTGTTTCCTCTATAATGTTTTTCTGTATATAAAATTCAAGATAGGTAAATCTATAGAGACAGTAACTGAATTCATGTTTCCTTGGGGGTATGGCAGGGAAGGTTGAGGGGAAATGGAGAGCTAATAATTCCGAGTACAAGAATGAAGAAAATTTCCTAAAATTGATGGTGGTAATGACTGTGCAACTCTTCTTGATGTGAGTGAACTACTGAATTGTATGAGATGTGAATTATATGCCAATGGAACTGTTGGAATAAATAAATGAATGGTAAATAAAGAATGCAAAATTGCTGAAGAACAAACTACCCTTAACATCAGATCAGGAAATGAAAATGTCTCTTCTGACAATTGATTTGTGTTCTTGAACATACATATGTGGCTGTAAGTATAATTTTCTACAAATTATTATGCATTCCTTCAAAAATATCTGAAAGAACCAATTCTAGACCAACAAGTTGCAGTCTCTAGTTGACATCCTTGGAAACAGAAACCAAAAACCAGAAATATCTAGGAGGAAGGATGCCACCTGAAATTGTGCAAAAATATCCATGATAACTTCAAAATCTGTAGATTGTGAAATAGGAACACTGAATTACATTTACTTAGACTTGAAAAAACAGAGACTCCTTTGGTGGCAGCTGCCTGATTTTAACTATAATCTAATGAGTGCTTATCATGATCAGGCACTGTCTTACAGTCCCCCAACACCCAAAATACAAAGATAAGAGAGTAAGTCCAAAAGTATTGCTACAAAATAAAAAGATGAAGCTATTGATTTATGACCTATCCTCCATCTAGGTCTGTGATGGGTAGGTTTGTTATGCCAACATGGTCACAGAAGATTGGTGGGTCTGTTGTGACGGCACGGCCAATGAACATGCGGGATGAATTGAAGGGCAGATATAGGAAGGGCTCGGCAAGTCTCGCCCTCTCTCTTGCTTCCGGACCTTCGGACCAGAGAGCTACCTTGTTCGTCCTGTGCCTTGACCTCCAAGCAACACTACCCATGGGACACCTAATCGTGGACTGTGTTACTGTGAGTTGAGGATCCTTTAAGCCCTACTTCACCACGCTCCTGGGATATACATCTCTTGAGCTGGGGAATGTTGGACTCTGTTATCTGGCTGACTGTTGGTGACCTGCTCTGCCATTTGCTGCCTGTAACCAGATAGCCTGGATTGCTCTACAGAGGACTACTCAGCGGTCCTCAAGATTTGAAGGACTGCCAGTCTTCTAGTTGCCTCATGCAAGTGAGTTGCACCGAGCAATCTGTATTGCTTTATAGTTAACTTTTTCTTTCTTATCTTATATACCTTTCTCAATATATAAATATATAAAAAGAATTACTAGTGTCCTGAATTTTATTTCTCTAAGAGAACCCTGCCAGACACAAGGTCTGTACAATTCTGAAGGGCATTCTTCCAACACTCTACCCCTTCCATGAAGAATTCTACACATTTCAATTTACACAATGTAAAAAGAGAAGTTTTGTTTTGTTTTACATCCTTGATGAACTCAAGTAATGTCCCCTTTTAATGTTATGTGCATGTGAAAAGAAAAAAGGAAGGTTGAAGGGGCAAGATTAGGGCTGTGGTATAGATGGGCTACTGCTTTCCAATGAAATTCTCATAGGAATGGCCCTTGCTACTCTTGAAGAAGGAGCAGATGTATTGTTGTAGTGGAAAATATTCCTTGGTGCAGTTTTCCTGGCTTTTTAAAAAATCACTTATGCAATGTTTAATTATCTTAAAATTTCTTCATAATCAGCCCCTATAATAATTTTTGACCTTTGAAAACTATGAAGATTACTCTTTGAACTCTTACAGTACAGTTACTATCATCTGTGATGATTTCTGCCTTAAATTGAATTGGCCTAGAAAAATCCCCTTCAGGGAAGGTGTGGGGAGTAGGAGGAGAAACGGGAAACCAATCATAATGATATATAATCCCACACATTCTACCACAACAGAAACAGGTGAAGGGAGACAGCTGATGGTGTAAGACATGAAAACAATAATAATTTATCAAGGGCCATGAGAATGGGAGGGGAGAGGGTGGGGAGGGGGGGCAGGGGAAAGCTGATACTAAGGCCTCAAATAAAGGAAAATATTGTGAAAATGAGGATGACCACTTATGGTCAAATGTGCTTGATGCAATTGATATATGGATTGTTCTAATAGCTGTAAGAGCTCCCAATAATTTTTTTTAATTACTAAAAAAAAATTCTCTCCACAGGAGCAAAGGCTGAGCCTCCTACTCCCACCACCAGAGGGCGATTATGCCTTAAAAAATAAAATAAAATAAAATAATTCCCACTAGAGCCAATGCTTGATTGCAAGGTTTGTTTTTTTTTTTTTTTGAGGGCACACTGATATGACTAAAATAAATGTATTGTTAAGATATCTTGTGTGTAACTATCCACAGATCTCAGGAGGAAAGAAAACCACTGCCATCGAGTCACTTCCTCCTCTCAGTGGCCTAACAGAGCAGAATAGAACTTCCCTTGTGGGTTTTCAAGGCTGTAACTCTTCATGAAAGTGTAAAGGCGTGTCTTGTCCTTCTCACATGGAGTGGCCAGTGGTTCAAACTGCTGACTTTGAGTTAGCACTCCAATACATAACCACGACACTTCCAGGGCTCCACATAGAGCTCAGACGCATGCTTAAATACCTTTTATTTGGAATAAACCTGTGGAGGTATTAGTTGGAACCCTTACAGCAATGTATTTTTACTTACTTTCCCATGATATTATCATCTGATGCAATACTAGAGTTTTTACAGATGAAGTTGCCAAAGTTCTGGGGGGTTAAAGAATTTTCCAAGTGTTGGCCTGAGAAGCAGATCACACTCGCTCATCTGTCCACAAAAAGCCATGACTCTGAGGTTGTAAATAAGGCTGCCATTTTCTCCCTCATATTTATTTTACCTTAAGTCATCATTACATTCGAAAGAATCCATGTTTCTTGAGTAAGGCAGATTTATACAAATTACAGTCTGTAATTTTATTAGATTCTTGGGGATAACATGACCAATTACCACAAAGCAGTGGATTAAAACACCGCAGACTTCTTCTCCAGCAGTTACAGTGGCTAGAAGTTTGAAATCCAAGTGTCAGCAGGGTATTCTCTGAAGGCTATAGGAAAGAGTTGGGAACTTCACTGACTTCCCGTGCTGCTGGCAATCCTTGACATTCCCTGGCTGTGTGTAGAAGCCTCGTTCCAACCTCTGCTTCTGTCATCACATGACATTCTCCTGATGTGCCCATTCCTGAGTATTTCCTCCTTCTCTTAGAAGGAAACTAGATCAATTAAATTAGGGTTCACCCTAAGGGTCTCAGTTCAACTTGATTATGTCTTCAAAGAGCTTATATCCTTAATGCCATATTCACAAGGACCTGGGGCAAGCAATTCACAAAGCTCCTTGGGGACAGCAATTTAACTCAGAGGGGTAACTAAGAGACTCAATGCATCAGAGTACTGCTAAAGATAAGAAGAGAGGAAACTTTCCAATTTCAAATGCCCAATTAAATATCAGGCAGAGTTCTAGGCTTTCATAGGAGTCAATTCTTTTAACGTCATTGGAAGAAAATGACATGAAGGAGGTCTGTAGGCAAAGGATAGTTGTAAGGAGTCACAAATGGAAATTAAACAAAGGTAAGACATTATCTTTTGCTGGAGGATAAATTTATAAATCCACAGAACTTAACCAGTAGCTATAGCCAAAGGTAGGATGGAAAGACACTGAGAGGACAAATGATGGGCAGATAACCTAGAGTAGGTGTCCCACAGAGAAATGGAGACCTTAAGAGAGACAAATAGGTGTAAGGTCATGGAAGAAAAGAGACTCAGGTGTCCATACTCAAGTCTAGTTATCTATTTTCAATGTTATTTGCTATAGTTCTCAGACAACCTAGAGAAACTAGAGACAGAGAATTACTGTTATTATAGGCACCGACACCAGCCTAAGCACATGTGGCCCTCACTGCACCTGATTCAAAGACAGGGAGATAGAACTACCTGGGGAGAGAAAATGCTTGTGATTCCTCTGTGTCCTGTGAGATAATCATCCACAAAGTTAATGGATGTCTGTTTTGTTTTGTTTTGATTTTTTTAACCCCATCAGCTAAACCTCAGGGATTTCATGAAACAGTTGCATATGATGTTCCCATAAGGAAAGTGGGGCCCGTGGGCAGCTTATAAAAGATGGCAAGAAGCCAGAAAAGGGAGCAATCAGATTCTAGAAGCATCAAAAATATTTGAATAACCAGGGGTCTTTTCTGTCTATTTTTCCTTGATAGTCTTATCTTCCTTTGATGAAGCTTTCTATGGAACATAAATGAAGGGACTAGAATAGCTACACGATGGGACAAACCTTCAATGTTCTTTTCAGGTGAGAAATCTTTGAGAGTGTATGGGGAGAAGGTGGACAGCCTAATCTCAAAGAGATTATTCATTATTAGTTCCAGAAAATAGCTAATTTATGGATAACTTCAATGTAGACTGTCCATTTTTATATACTAGTTGAATTTTCTGCTTGGCTGATCTATGTCAAGTTATAGTCCCTTGATCCCAAAATATGATTTATCATCCAAATAGTGGGAATAGTGGGAGAATATTTTTAAGTTAATTCCTTTACGCTTTTATTCCTTTCTCCAATTTCCACATATGACTAACTATGAATACGCTAATTGACTTCACATGTAAAATTCAATATGCAAAGTTTAAGCAGTCACTCATGCTTCAAAAAATATGTAAAACAGAGCCAAGTGATGGAAATTAATATATTTAAAGAGAAATTTTGACAGAGTTTTTGGAAATAACTCTCATCTTAAGGTAATGAGGCAAATCAACTGAGGATCTAAAGGACGAATGTTTCCATAGTAAGAAGTGCAAGTGAAAATATCCCAATAAGAACTGCCTGCCATTTATGAAATATAATAAACAAATGTGGTTAGAACACATGGAGAGAGGGAAAGAGTGAAAGAAAATTAAATGAGAGAAGATTGGAAGGCCAAATTATGTAAAGTCTTAAAGGACATAACAAAGAGTTCAGGTTTTATGCTGAAACAGAAAAGTTTGGGGGTATAGGAGGCGGAGCAGCAGGACTAATATGATTTGAATTTTCAAAAGATCAACCTCCCTTCTGATTATAAGAAATTTGAC